>VXBQ01012310.1:34445-60243 GCA_013400175.1 Phainopepla nitens
TTTTAAAATAGTGCAGTTAAAACTCTCCCTTAAAGAATTGGTCCTGATCTTGTATATTGGATTCTGTAGGAGTAAAGTTGAAGAGTTGTGAAAGAGTGGTCTCAGATTTTCCCCTGCAAGATAGAAGGTACTGCAGTTAAGAAAATAAACATCTTCAAATTGTTTACTCTTAGAATTTGAATTAGCAGCACGCCTTTAAAGAGTAGTTTGTTGTGCTCAGAATTATTCAGAATTATTCGTACAAAACAGCTGGTTTAGGTGACTGTTCAAATGTTTGTGTAAGTATCTTATCCAAGAACTCTTAAAATGCCATCAGATACCTGACAAAAAATAAGAAAGAAATAATAAAAAAGAAATAATAAGTAAGAAATTATAAATATTAAGAAACAAGATAGAAAAGTCTGGTTCTATTTTAAAAATGTTGCTGAAATCTTAATTTCTGGAGCTGTTTCTTACATGTTCCACAGTGCTCCTTGTTCTATAACTTTATCTATGACTTTATTATAGTTAATAAAGACAGATCACTTTATAGCATAATTTCTTGTGTGACGGGATGTTATGAGTGCTGAACTTCAGCCAACTGAAAAGAAAGCTTATTTTAAAAAAAGGTAGGGGCAAAGAAGCTCAAACATCTATTCTAAAATTTGAGGAGACAAGATATACGTGTAAAAATAGAAACAATAAATTATTGAGAGTTGGTTGGAAGTCATAGCCTATAATGCTAAGAATATTTTTTTTGTCAAATAATTTCATCTTTGGTAGGAAAAAGATAACAATAAAGAAGATCAGAATCCAGAAACTGACAAGGAAGTAGACAATAGAGATACACAGAGGACAGATGAAGTCAAACTACAACAGAATGGGAACTGTCAACCAAATGAAGAAAAAGTCTCAATTAAAATGGAAGAGGTTTAAAGCAAATAATGGACTTCTAATTCAACTAAGGAATGAAATCCAAAGCATTTTATGTCCCGGAATGAGGAAGAAAATGTCAAAGCAATCAACCTGAATGTGTTGATACTACTAGTAGCTCCTCCAATTCTTATGATAGCTTTGTTACGTTCTTGCTGTGAAGCAGGAGACCACAGACCAGTAGTTAATACCATGAAAAGGCAGATGCCATCAGAACTATTAATCTCTGAAAATCCATGCATTTCCATGATGGCTGTACTTGTAAAATGGTTTATATTAAGTTTTGCTATAAGCTGTTATAAATAACTAGAAACTGAAAGATATAAACCTGTACTTCCCCAAAAAAGCTGAAGATATGCATTGAAAGTTGTTTAAAATACTGCTTGTTGATGACTTTTGTATTGTTTTGCCCTGTAGGTTAAAAAAATCCTCAGAAACTTTAATGTGTGCTGTTTGATGTGCTTGAAAATGGTGCATAAATATACACACTTTCTTTCCTTGTAAATGAGAACTGTAGGGAAAGGGGTTTTAAGCATAAATACGGTTTTGCTGTTCTTATGTTAAATTCTCACAGATTAGTATGTTTTTCATTTGCTCACTGCTTGAGATTCTTAGGGTTTATTATTAAAATAATTTCTTACTGATATCTCTAAAATTAATATTTCTTTTGAAGTATTTGAACAATGCATGCGTTTTTTTTTGTTCCTAAAAGGAGCATTTCCATTTTGTAGATACTAGGTTAGCTTACAAGGTTATTTTGGAGCTGTTTTGTTTTGTTGTTTTCTTTGTCCTTAGAGAAGTGAGCACATCTATATGATGATACCAGAACTTACAGCTTTGTTTTGCAATGTACTGCAATGTCTGTTCAGCTGAAAATAGTACAGGTGCCATTAAGAAAACAAATTTTTCCTTATTAAAAAATATGGGAGCACAAGCAGAAGCTTTAGTGCCTTCTTAAAATGTGGTATTTTCTAGAAATGTATATGTGCTGTTACACATTTTCAGCTAAATCTTATATGATCTCTCTTGCTACTTTGCCACCACCATACTGTAGACAAAAATGCAAGTGACTTGCCAGAATGGTTGTTTGATTCACTTGTTAAAATAGTGAAGCTCCATTTTATTTTTTATTCTTAGAAGAGATTTATAAATAAGAGAAAAGATGTCGTTTTGGGACCACCACTGTACAAAAGTAGTAGCTGAATACAAAGTGTGCTCTGATCACCTGCATCAAAGAAAGCCCTTAAGACATTTATTATACATTTGGATGGCCTTAATTGTTACCTGTCTGTTATTTTCTCTGATCGCTGTTGGGTGATGTAAAAGGAATGGCAGGCAAAGAAATGGGGGATAAATAATTTGAGGAAGAAAGTTCTAATTTACACAGGGCTTACGTAGTAGAGATTCTTTTTTCATTTTTCGTGGAGAAAGCATGCAAGAAAAGAATGACAAAGCAAGTATTTTTGTCATGGCAAAACCTGGCTTTTGTTCTCGGAAGTTATTTAGTTGGTTACATGAGATTTCTGATAAGTTACACTTTAAAAATATAATTATACATAAATCGCATAGATTATTTTTACTACAGCTTAATGCAATCAAATTACTTAACTGCCTTACCTCATGGCAAGTGTTATTTCTTTCAGTTAAAATAAAAAAACCTAAGTGTACTGGCTATTTGCTTTCTACTTGTTTTACTTTTCCTCTGCATAGTTAATTTTTTCAGTGGAAGAGAAGCATATTATAGGGAATGAAAACTTTGCCCAACTGCTAAGGTAATGAAATCCAATTTGATTGTGAAGCTGCTTAATCACTCCTCATTTTCTATAAGATTTAATGTTCTTGCCACTGTGTACATTTAAGACAACAGAAAATGCTTTACCATGTAAAGTATAGAACAGCCATTTTTGTGATGTTTAAGCCACATGCTGTTGGCTGGTAAACAGCTAATTCTGATAAAAGAATAAAAAATCTGTATGCTTACAGGAAGACTGTGAAAGATTGTGTCTTGCAACAACAGCTGTCTTATTTATGATGTGTAAGTAGCATAGAGCAAAGAGATTGTTTGTATACTTGTTATCTTTGGTACCATTTCACTAATAAAATAAGTATTTTAGAGGGATGTTTCTGCTGGTATATACTTATTAAAGGAATATTTTTAGACCATCTGGTCTTATTCATAGAGCTTTGTTCATCTGATATGTGGAAATTAGTGAAAACATACATATTTATGTTTTCTTTGGAAGGCTAAATTTCTCTGTTGGGAAGAAGTAGAATTCTTTTCAGTGTATCATGTTTTAGCTGGTATTAGTTTGGTTTCTTGAGTTTTGTTATCCTGAAATAGCATAGCTCTATGATGTATCAGTTAGAAAATATGTAAAGGATTGTGTACACTTAGCTGAGAAAGATGCCTCTGGAAGTTAATAGTTATTGATGGCAGCCTTAACTTACTAGCTAGCTTATCACATGTGAGAGGCTATATGCAACACATTGTTATGTTGTATGTTAATTATGGTTCCCTTACAAAAAGTGTCTTGGGGTTTTTAGGGTTTTTGGTTCTTTTTTTGTTAAGGAAATAAACCAACCAAAGCAACCAATACCAAGCACACACATTTCCTCCCCTCCTCAAGTCATATTTTCTTGCAGATACTGTATTTTCTGGTTTTGTTTTGTAAATACTGTGCAGATCTCTGAGGTAGTTACAAGTTAACTAGTTATGAGTTAGCTAGAAGTAGGTTTGTCCCTTCTGATCAGGTGTTCCTAAAACTCCACTCCTGGAGAATGATTGCTCTATAAAATGCTTATCTCTGCAGAGCATAGCTCACTTATAAACTGGTAGCATAGCACAGTAATGAAGTTCCAGCCTGCTGCTACAGTATTATGTGCATCATCCACTGAATGTGTCCATCTTCCATGGGATGTTCGTTGCCTTCATCATTAACAAGCTTGTGTGGTGAGCTACTGTGTCAAATAATTTGGTTTTGCACTTTGTGAATGGGATTATCGTGGGTAGAGAACAATGTGGATCATGATAGCCGTATTGTTTTACATGTAGTTTCATCTGAATTAGCCCTTACTTGAAAATGGAAGTTGCTCAGAAGAGTGATTATATGATGCCATTTTGCTAAGATCACATAAAGTGCATAAACATAAGCTTTCATTAGTGCCTATAGCTATTTCCCAGGAAGGTTCTGGATAGCAGACAGGATTTTTCTTTGCATTCTGAAAGAAGAATGTGGCAGAAGAGAACTGCTTGGTGGATCAAACAGGATGTCAAGCTCAAAATAGAGGTGGCTGTGGCTCAGATGATTTCAGCAAAGTCAATGGCTTTGCACAGGTGTGAGGCATGGAATTTTGTTTGCAAACACCAATAATAGTATGGTATGTAAAGAATTCTGAGTTTTCCTATGTTGGAATTGAAATTAGGGAAAAGCACTTGGTTAGAACTAGAAGTATCTGAAGAATACTTGGCAAATGGGTGAGATGTGGGTTTTGCCTATTCTGCTCATTTTTTTTTATGTCAGTTTCAGAAAAATAGCTCTGTCTGAACTAGTCTTACATTAGCAGGCTGACAGCTGCACAGCTGGGATTCTGGCATGAGCTGTGGACACTCCAGTGCTGTTTATGCTGCTGGAATGAGGTTAAATTTGTAGTCTCTAGCATGCTTTGATAGTTTTCTCTGGCCCAGTTACATCTAAGGCAATACCTGAGATTATGTTGAAACTCTTCAGATC
Organism: Phainopepla nitens; assembly: GCA_013400175.1. Taxonomy (NCBI): domain Eukaryota; kingdom Metazoa; phylum Chordata; class Aves; order Passeriformes; family Bombycillidae; genus Phainopepla; species Phainopepla nitens. Next base: position 39,089 of record VXBQ01012310.1, read on the forward strand.
TGTTACATAGTAGCTTCTCTCATTTGTACTATCTTGTAATAGTACGTGAATTTTTTTTATTTTTTTTTTTTTGTCTAAGAAAGAGATAATAAGTAAAGCCTGCTCTGTATGTAATAAATTATGGTGTACATATTGCTAGTCCTTATTTATTTATTTTTCATTCATGAGTATGACCCTTGCAAACAGTAATGCCATATAATGGTATGTGTATTGTCTACTTCTATGTCTGGAGCATCTCTGCATCACTTTTGTAGTGAAACAAAATCAGAGCTCATGTATTGTTAGAGAAAAATAAATTTCAAACAGAATAATCTTGAATTTGGTAAATGTTGGTGTGATAGTAGCATTATAGTGGTAAAAGAATCTTAAAGATGTAAATTCTGAATCATTATCTGGGGCATATGCCACTTGGTACTTTCCATTTTATAGCAATCGAATAGCACCTTTGATGTTATCATGATTTTGAAAGTGAAAATTTGATCTGGTGGAATAAACACTGAGATCTGTAAATGGCTAAATTCATGTAAATCAGTAGACACTTAGTTCAGAGAGATGTAGTTTTCTCACCAGAGACTGGAATGTGGAGAATTTAATATATGTACATATCATCAAGTGTTAGTGCCTAAAGAGAATCTGAAATTTAATTTTGTTGGCTAGTACATAAACAGAAGTTTCCAGCTTGTAGTTTAGCTTTATTTTTATATGTTGAAAAGTGTAATTAAAGTTATATTAAAAACTAAAAGCACTGTACAAAAGAATTTTTTTTTAATGCAAGAGAACCACACTTTCATCTGTTTAATTTTAGACTTAAAAAATGTCATGGCATGCAGTGCTTATTTTTAATTCAAGACTGCCTCATTTGTAGGTAAGTCCTATTGCAAGATGTGAGCACGTTAGCACAAGGGTTTCTTTTGTATTCTCTCCAATGTAATATAGCTTAATAAACTTCTCAATATGTGGAGGCAGCAACTTTCCCTCTAGTTTAGGGGGAGATGCAGCTGTTCACACTTAAAACACTTCAACTTCTGCATTGTTTAAGTACTACAGCTGAGAAGTTATCTACCAACTTCAGCGTTTTTGTTTTCTGAACATGTGAACTTTCTATCCAAGAGGGCAAATTTTCTGTTTATTGTCATGATAAGTCAATTTCAAGATTGTTTAGCTTAATACAGGAGAACATGGACAGCAAAAAATCATTTTTTTAGCTCTTGGTACTATTTTGGAAAGTTTCAGCCTACACTTTTTTTTATAATTTGTTACAGTTTTTACATTCATCTAGTGCCAAATGTGATGTGAGATCAGAAATATTTGATATACAAAGTGTATTCTATACTAGTTGTTAATGAAATTTTTCTTTTTCTATTGAAAAGGCTATATGTGTCTTTTTTGGCCTGAAAGGTTTATCAGCAATGGTAAAAGAATAATTTAATCTCCCTTTCATGTAGTTCTCGATATCCTTAATGAGGCTATCAGCTAACTGGCTTTCTTAAAAGAAGTTGTTGCTCTGTTCTTTCCTTAGTGCAAAGATTTAGAACTGCTGCTGCAGTGATGAGTAAATCGTGGGCCACTTAGAAACTGCTACTATATAAAGCTGGCATTTACATAACAATCAAAAGAATGACTGATTTGGCCGAGAAAGATCAAGAGAGGACTTTAACATTCGCAGATTTTGTAGGCTATCAGTGGAGCCTTTCTGGTATTTTCCCAACTGATATTGGAGCTGTGTCTAACTTGTTAAATGCAAATCACACCCCTCACAGTCTGGATTCAGGTATACCTGAGGAACCTAAGCCCCACAGCAGCAAACAAACTATTTTCCTTCGCTAAGGAAATATTTGATATTTTGAAATATTTTGATATTTCTGTTAATAATGTAGGTATTCTACGTTTAATTAACAGGTAACCAAACTTGTGCTATGTTGGTAGAGTATATTTTTGAATTGATGAAGCAACTATGGAAACGGTACATGTAAAGAAATGTTAAATGCTCTCACATTCTTTTCATAAATAAACCATGTCCCAAAATTCTAATGGTTTCATAAACTCACTTCCACTAAATTTAGATGAGATACAACACATGACTGTACAATTCTCTCTTCTTTTTTTTTTTTTTTTCCTTTTTTTTTTTTTNTTTTTTTTTTTTTTTTCCTTTTTTCTTTTGTTTTATGGGCTTTATCTGCCCCATAGTCAAATGCTTTGAAGCTAATTCTGTTGTACTGATATTGGCAATGTTATTACAGGAAAGGTGATAAGGGGTTAAGTAACTGAATATGTCATCACTGTTTAGTTACAGAAGAGCCTTCTGAATCCTGTCTCCAAGGAGGGGATTTTCTTCTGCATGGGAAACTACTACAGTTTCACCAGAGAGAGTGTCTCACTTTCAAACAATAAATTAGTAAATATGACTATATAGAAGACTATGTCAAAGTAGGAATCAGGAGTTCAAGCAGAGCTTCTGACACCAGCGGTACCTCTCAATTTATTGCCTTGGATGTTATCATACTAAAGTTTCTTTCTGAATGCCTAAGCTTTTCAATTCCTTTATATAATTTGTAAGAGTCTAAATAGCAATGATTAGGGAGCAAAAGTTTGAGTTGTGCTTCTCAACAGACTAATTTGCTCAGTAGTCATCTGCTCTTGTGATTTTTGAGGTCGGTCAAGTCTGTAATGAGACTCATGGCTGACTTAGCTCCCACTGATTTATTCACCACAGATGATTTAGTCTCCACATCTGTGCTCTTGCGAAGTACGTTTCACTATACTGTTCCTCTCTGTGAAAGCAGGGAAAAACAGATCTGAGAAACACATTGACATAACTTTGCAATGGCTCAAAATCCTATGTTACGCAGGAGAGGGGTGAGCCTCTACATAAGATGATAATGGATACTCATGCTAATTTTAAGTGCAAATTTGTTAATTGATCTATCCAAATTTCATTTGTATCAGTAAGGCGATAATTTCATTCACTAACATCCTCAGAACTGTGATATATTTGTTTTGGTTTGTTTGGTTCTAAGGAGAATAGATAGATGACAGCTATAATGGAATGAGCCTGGAGGAGCTGGAGGCTGCTTTATAGGGCCATTTCTCAGATAATATGGGACACACAGTAAGTCACTGTAATACTCTGTTCTTCACTTTTATAATTTTGTATCAGAACTCTGTTCAACCAAAGTGTGTCATTGCTGAATTAAGTAACTGGAAGTATACTTCAGAATCTTTTGATGGAAGAAGGTGTTAGACTGGGTAATTGCATTGGGCTGAATGCATTAGAAATGGGCATTTTTGGTGCTTTTATGGCTAGATGAAAAATGGTAGCCAAGTATTGCATAAGTTAATTCATTTTAGTAAATCAGATGCCTTTTGCTCATTTTTACCTTGGGAAATTTATAGTTGTAAGAACTATTATAATTCGGTAGGTGATAATAAAACATATAAATCCTACTACTGTTTAAAATAACTTTCTTGTGTCAGATCTGTAACTATTCCAACAGCAGCTTATAACTGCAAATGGAGAGAATAGTGTATCCCTTTTGAAGCGATCATGTTTGTCTTGATTTGAAAGACAAGTGTCTGCTAAGGAAGGTAGGAGCTTCTTTTCAAATGGAAAATGTAAACCCTTTCCTCCTGGATGATATAATTTTAAAATTAAGGGGCTCTCAGGCAAAAAAGGGAAAACAGGAGTAACAGTTCTTTATTAATACACACACATACATATATATACGTATATGTATATATAAACCAACAAACCTACAACTTAATAGGAAAATGAAAAAAATTAAAATGCAGTAGTAGAAAGACACAGAGTCTTGGGTTTGCTGTAGCAGTACATTATTTTGAAAGTGTTACCCTTATTGCTGAGAACACAGGCTAGTTATGTGACCCAAGAAAGAAACTTCCAAGAAAGCTTCAAGCCTCTGAAGGATTGTTGAGGGTATTACCATGGAGAAACAAAAATATTTAATGCAGAAACAGTCCTGAAATTTCAGAAAGTATGAAGTTTGACAGCTGATACAGGAAAAGCATCTTGGGGCAGTTAGGCTATGTTACACTGTAGTATAAAACTCAGTGCTGGAGCACCCCCTCCTGAGCTATCACAGTAGGATTTCAAGTAGTTGAAATACTACATATGTAGACACTGAGTATGCTACAGGCTTTGTTACAAGCCTACTGCAAAGCACCACTATTTTTAGTACTCTACCACTACTAATTTTGTACTCTAATGCAGTAGTAATCTGCCAAAATGCACTGAAATGTGATGTACCTACTTACACATTAAGAGGAGATACTCCCTGTACAGGTGGCAGGCCTTTTTAGTTGTATCTGAAACAGGTTTGTTTTGACTTTGATGTTATGCCCAGTTCATTGCCTGGTGCCTTGGACCAAACACTCTGAGACTAAGGCTGATGTGTGTTGGAGTTTGCCTTTAACAATTAATCGATCAAATGTATTTGTCTGAACTTTTCTTTTGGAGGGGGGAGAGTAAATTAGAATCCCTGACAGGAGGGATTTATTTACAGCAGCTTTTATTTAGTCTAAGTAAGGAGAAAATGAAGTAAATCAGAGCTCAGTAGTCCTTGCTGCAGTGTAGTTTATGACTGCAATGAGAGTTTTGCCAGCAAAGAAAAGGAATGGGAACTGTAAAGTTGGATTCTCTAACTTGGCTTTAGGCAGAATACCATGATGCCCATGTGCAAAACTGGGCCACCTGGGCAGTGCAGCGGTTGCATTTCCAAGACAGATGGGGCTGCTGGAAGGACAGACAATGCAAGAGTAGGGGTGTAAGGAGAAGTAGCCAGTGTCTTTCATCACTTGTTCTCTGCATCCGTCCTTCTAGCTCCTTGAAGCTTTGAAATAACCAACCAATATTATTAAAAAAAATTACCAAACTGAAAAGCTGACCCAAAAAACCAAACCAAACAACAAATAAACCCAAACCATAACTGTCCTTAGAAGCTGATAAAATATATAGTCTTTTATGCTTGTGACTGGGTCTCCAACGTTACTCCTCTGTGTCCTAGTATCAGCATACCTTTTCATCAGGTCTGGAGAGCAGAAAATGAGTCACATACAGTATTACAAACAAAACAGACTTTTTTCAGTAAAATATTTCATGGATTGAGGATTTTAAATAGTTCACTGCAACCCTGCAGCTGCAAATAGCCAAATATGGAACCAGAGAGGAGAAACTCTGATTCTTAAAAAATGTAAGAGTGAGAAACATTCTTAGAGTAAATGGCTTCAAAGCAATTGTGTAATGGATTCATGAGTACACACACAAGCCTTTTTGGAACTGGAGACTCCTCAAGTATTCCAATGGAGATACAGCCTATATATGGTGAATTCAAATTCCACACCTTTGCTTTTCTTACTTATTTTTGTGAAATCTGGAGGGTCTTCTGACAAAGGTTGAATGAACATTGAAACAAAGTGAATAGAATCACATGCTACTGAACTGTACTAACTGCTTTTGGAGTTAGGGATTTTCTCAACATCCACAAAATGTCTTAGTTACTAGTGGAAATATTTGTATTCTTTTTGATAGTGGGATCCTTAATAGTAATACTAATTTTCATTCAGCCAGTGCATTCAATGTAAATTTTATCTTAACTTTTTCATAAATGCTTTACAGCATTAGAAGAGCATTCATATCACCCAGCATAACTAGATAGAACTTCAATGTGATTAAATTGCTATTTCTTTCTAAACAATGAGGTTCTGAACCATGTTGTGTTGAAAAGCTACAATACAGTCTTTGCCTAGATAAATAGCTCAGCTGTGTATGTTGTGTGGGCATTGGCAATTACAGCTCCGTTAACATAGCTGTGATAATTAAAAGTTGCAGAAACACATGCAGCTTCCTTTCCAAAAGTGAGTAGGCACTTAAAAATAACACACAGAAGTCACAGTGGCCAAATTAATTTCAAGACTGTGTAACCCACTTGGCCACCAGATACTGACCATGCAACCACAGCTGTAATGCCGAAAGGGCATTATTGCATCTTACGGACCCTAATTTTGGTAATACTCATTAGCCCCACACATGAAATGAATGCCAGAATGGTTATTTAATTACAACTCGGAAGAAAGGCAATGGTTGCTGATTGCCGAGTACCTTGGCTTGAACCACTACCAGCAAAGTTTAACGGTAGCAATTGCAGAATCACAGAATCAAGTAGGTTGAAAAAGACCTTGAGGATCAAGTCCAACCTATGACCTAACACCACCTTATGAAATAAACCATGGCACTGAGTGCCACATCCAGCCTTTTTTTAAACACCTCGAGGGATAGTGACTCCACCACCTCCCTGGGTAGCCCATTTCAGTGCCCAATTACTCTGTGAAGAAATTTTTTTAATGTCTAGCCTAAACTTCCTCTGGCACAGCTTGAGCCTGTGTCCTCTCATTCTGTTACTGGTTGCCTGGGAGAAGAGACTGACCCCCACCTGGCTACACCCTCCTTCCGGGCAGCTGTAGGCAGTGATAAGGTCTCCCCTGAGCCTCCTTTTCTCCAGGATAAACAACCCCAACTCCCTCAGCTGCTCCTCACAGAATTTGTGCTCTAGACCCTTCCACAGGTCTGTTTGCCTTCTCTGAGCAGGTTTGAGTATCTCAACATCCTCTCTGAACTGAGGGGCCCAGAACTGAACACAGGNTCCTATCCTGATCATCAAAAAAGATACTAAACAAGACTGGGCCCACGCAGATCCCTGAGGGACCCTGCTAGTGAGTGATCCCCAGCTGGATTCCCCAGCACCGTTCACCACCTCTCTCTGGGCCCGGCCCCAAATTACTGTTTGGGAAAGACCACAGAAGACCTGTAAGAGCTTTCTTGTTCTGTTATCCGCTTCTGTGCTAGCAATCTATGAAAAACTGTCTGCAGCCTATAATTTTTCAGGTAAAATAGCGTGTCTACTACTGTCCAGCATGGCTAGGCTACAGTGTCTCCAGTAAGGACCTGAACCCATTTAATCTTTTTCCCTGTCAGTGTTGGCTGTAGCTTTGCCTGCCATTTTCAGGACTTTTCTTTGTTCTTCCTGTATCTACCACTTCGACAAATCCAGGTTACTTCCTTCATGGGTTCATTCCTGTAAAGGAATGAGCCAACCAGTTTGCCTGCGGAAGGCTTTGTAGAAGGAAGTTAGAGCATAGGTCTTACAAGAGATGGCTTGAGGGAGCTGGGGAAGTTTAGCCTGAAGAGAAGGAGGCCCACGGAAGGGATCTTATCAGTTGCTAGAATTGCCTGAGAATGAGATGAGGGTCGGTATATTCTCACAGGTAACAAGTGACAGGATGAGAGGATATGGCTGCAAGTTGCATCAGGGAAGGTATAGATTGAATATTTGAGAACGTATTTTCACAGGAAGAGTTGTCATGCCTTGGAACACACTACCCAGGAGGCATTTAAGTACATGATTTAGTGGTGGGCTTGACAGTACTAGGCTTGCAGTTGATCTCAGTTCTAAAGGTCTTTTCCAATCTCAGTGATCCTGAGATTCTGTGAAGCACTGGAGGGGTTTCTGAGGATGGATAATGAGAATGACCATTTCTAGCACAGCAGATTGTTTTCAGTTTTGTTATAAAACTGGTGTTTCTGCTGTAGAATTGAATACGGTATGAGGATAAGACTATTCCCATCCCAACACCACTGACATGGAGTGATTTATCTGAGCAGTCTTCTATAAACAGTGCTCAGAAGTGAGTGGTGTAAATCGTCACAAGTTTTATAACCCAGGTTCATACAAATTCCATCAACATTGTACCAGAACACATTTAACATCATTCAGGCAGCAGACATACTGTGCCATTGAGAGAGAGAAACAGGCAAACTAGGAGCCTGTGGCACAGAGTCAAGAGTATCTTCCGTAACTAGAGGTCTTTCATGAAGTGCTTCATTATTTGACTATTTTGGTAGCAATAACTGCGGTTGACTTGGGTTGACAGGATGGCCCTGTGTTCTCTGCTTTCCAGAAAACTCTGCTCGAGTGCACATACTATTGTGCCATAAAAGTGGCTTTAAGGGTTGTCACAGTACCTCAAAGACTTAGAATTCTGAGGGAATTTGTAGATATTTTGTAGATATTATTATTCAGTTGTTAACTAATGCAGAATAAACCTCTAAATATTGTGGTTGCTGCAATCTCCTGTTCCAGGGTGAGTGAGTACTTGTTTGTTTGTCTCTGACACAGTGTTAATTTTCAGAGCTAACTACTGCACTGTAGTCTGACTTTAAGCACTAAATAAAAAATATAATTAAAATATTAAAAATAATTTTCATCTTCATGTAAAATGTAAAAATGCAAGAAAAAACATCTACTCTGGATACCAGAAAAATATATGTGTGCTCATCAAGCTTTGAACTATATTGGAGACTGAGTGTTACTTTCCTTTCTCTGTAAATATGGAATGCTAAAGTACTGTAACCTTGCAGTGTAATATCCCATGCTATAAATCACTATGCTGATGTTCCTCCAGTTCTACAGCTGTCTAAGATTTTACCATGTCTAAATTCTCACTAATGCTGACAGTGATCATCCAGAGCTATGCTGACTGTGAAAAAAAAAGCAAAAATATAATTATAAAATACCTTTTGTGGTCCTGAGCCTTCATTTCTGCAATTTCATTCAGCATAACATATATTGTAGCTAAGAACACTACACAAACCACTTGAACAGTACTATAGCACATGGAATGAACTATCTTAAACGTTTATTTGTATAGGAAGGTTTCTGCAGTCACTATACTCCAGTATATGCACATATTTTTTAAACTGCCTGAAGAGGACAGGGAGTACAACTAGAGGATTGTTGTAGGACCCTTCTAACTGAACTAAAAATCTCCACAGAAGAGCCAACCAAAAAAACAAACCACAGAAATCTATTTTTCCCTGACCTGAAGACCTGAGTGTGGTATGTCGCCTAATCCTGTGTCCCAGAGTAAATACATTATTCCAACTAAACCTTCTTTTTGGCTGAATGAAACTATTTAGCAAATGTACTCTTCTATTTCTCTCCGCATAAAAGGTTCTTTCTTTCCTCTCAAAGGATACATCATGATGGGACAGGTTCTGAATTTATATCTAATCTCCACACTAGGATTTTTCATGTATTATTCTCCCAAATGCACTGTTTACAGCCATTGTGCAAATATTGCTCTAATGAGATCAATTAAGAATTACGCATATTGTGAGCTTTATAACTGAAAGTAGAATACATCTATACCTTCTATTTAATATCCATGTGTGCTTCTGGTACTATTCTCTTGTTCTGCTATATGAATATTCTTCAGCAAGATGTCAGACAATGGCTAGTAAGTGGCATTGACAATCACCTGGTTAAAAGCCCAAGCTGCCTGCTGAGTTTCATGTATCAAGGCTGTTTTATATACTGAAACTGCTTGGAAGCCTTTGGTTTGGGTCTACTTACTTACTTTATACATACTTTATCCATAACAGAATAATAAGTGTTGGTTTGGTAGGTGTAGAGTAAGAAAAGAAGAATTCAGTGTTTACAGGGATGAGTAAAGCTATTGAAGGCACAAACTGCACCAAGAAAATAAGTTTCTTTGACCAGAAATGAAAGAAGTACTGTAAGTAAGTAGCATGGATAATTCTTATGTTCTTGAAATTGACAAGTTATGACTACTTGATAAAGATTGTAAATCAGGACTTCATTGTCTGCAACAGCATTTCAACACCACTACTAGATATTACAAATAAAAATAGCTCCACTAATAGCAAAATAATTTGCATTCCCTTAAATTCAAATCAGGCAAAGTCACTAGAATAAAGTTCAAAAAAAGAATAGAGATATTTAAAAGACTGTCCAAACTTGTGTGATCTCTAGGGAGTGCTTCTCTTACCCCTTGTTTTAATTACAAGATTAAACAACCATGAGTGCATATTACTTTGTGGGAGAATAATGAATTTAAAGAAAAAAAACAGTGTATAACCCACAGTGAAATACAGGTTTGTTCCTGACAGTTTTAACAGATATAGGGAGATGGAGTTAAAGAGAGAGTAAATATAAATAAGGAAAATTAATACACTAGGTTTTGTTATGGATTCTCACTAAATCAGTGAAGTGGAGATATGGAATTTCTCTGAATTTTTGCAAGCATGGCTATTCTATGATTCATACTGCCTAGTATGAATGGAAATATTTGTGTGAATGCCAATCATCCTTCAATTTTAATGAGAGAATTTTAAAAAATATCCTCTATGGATTCTCTGGTGCTTACAATACAGTTGATCAATTTCTTTCTCCACAAAGCAATTTTAATAAAATGCTCCTTTAACTTGAGACAATAAAAATAAACTGTGTCTTCTACAATAAGTGCAGACCATTAATGCCTGCAGAGTTCATGACTAAGAAACTCTTGTAAGCCAGAAAATGGTTCAGACTCCTTGCCTTGTGGAGATTCATGATGGAGTTGCATAGAAAACATGTTGAGGAAGACTCTTTCATCCCCTGCATTCCAATGGCTCCTCTTCCATGCGATCTTTGGAGCTATGGCTGCTTGAAATACCAGTTTAGCTCCTGAAGTCTGTTTAACAGTTATTGTCATTGCAGTGTGAAAACATATCTGCAGCTGCACTTCATCACAAACTATGGATGGGTTTTTCTGAATGTGTAGGTAATTGTAGGAGGAAATAACCTTAATTTAATACAAGTAACAACTCCAACACTTAATGAAACTTATCATCATCTTCACTTACACAGTACTATTTATCTACAATGACTAAAGTTGTAAAGTTCTAGAATGTAAAGGACTAATGGTGTTTTACATAGATCAAAAAACAAACTTTTGATTCCTGATTTGATAGATTTGAACTAATTTCTTTGGCCAGCTTTGACCAACTAGAGAGCTTCTTTGGAGTGGTAGATACTTTTGCTGAATTTTTTTTTTCTTTTTTTTCTGAAGAACTTGTGAGATCTGAAAATCAGATTTAAAGCTGGTCATAGTGAGTAGAGAATTTTTCTGATGTCTACAATGACATTGTGCTCAGAGTGGAAGCCTTGAACGGCTTCCTGAGTGTCCTGGAACAAAATACCAAGCAAGAGGTACTTTACTGAAAGATTTTTCTTATAAGTCTCTGAAAGTTTTGCCTTGTGAAGATGGTGGGACTTCCCACTGAATTACTTGTGGTAAAATAGCGAATCTAATAATCATATAATCATAATCATATAATCAATCTATTTCACCAAGGAAACTTACTGTAGTGGAGATTACTATTGTCACAAAATCACTGTCTCATATGGTCCTGGTGGCTCCACTGAAGTATAAAAATATTTGGAACTTGATTTTATGGTTAGGAAAATAATGAAGATGCTTCAGGTTTAATTGACTTGTCCCATGAAATTAGGTCCAGATTGCAAAAGTACCACTTGGCTTTGTTTGAGGTAGTCCTGGGAAGCAAACAAAACTTTATGCATGCTTTGTGCTGGCTCACTACTTAGGTCCATTTTCAGACTAGGATGAGCATTTCTACCAGGCATGCTCACTGCCAGACTCATCAGAGCTTTCTGACTAAACTCCATGCTGGCATAATCACTCAAGAGTGGTTCTTCAGTGGAAATGATGTCTTCTTTGCTTGTGACTGCTTCTGCAGGGATTTCGTCATGCTTTGGGCTCATGTCTATGTTATTGCTAGGTTTTTCTGACTGGCAAGTGTCATGCTTGCCATGTTCTCCATCATCTATGAAGAGGTCTAGCGTCAGAGGAGCCTTTGACTCATTCTCTGTGACAAAAAGGCTGGTGGTATCATTGTCTGACAGGGCCTGAAGCAGTGACCTTGAAACAGGTTTCCAATTAGTCTGTGAGACAAAGCAAGGAAAAAGAATAATATGCTAATTAATTTTATCTCATCTTTGGTTTTAGAAATGAATGAAAACACTTATTTTCCTCGTTTTAAGGACCATCATCTCCAGTCCTATGATATTTAATTAAAATTTTTCTTGCTTTTATGTTTACTTGGGACCAAAAGTAGTGCTGATAAAATGTAAGCCTCCTGATGTGCTGTTCTGAGAACACAGCTTTGAAAAAATTTAGCAAATCTACTACTATAAAGAGGCAACATCTTGAATAGCAGCCAGACAAGATTGAGCTGTCAGCTGCTACAGACAGTTTGTTATTAAACTTCGCGCCATGTTGTGATCTGAATATACCTTGGGTAACAAATTTTTGCAGATTCTGGATGATTAAATGGAGAACATTTGGTAACACTAAGCTTCCTTATTTTCAAGCTAGATTTTTCTGTGTTTGGCCACATTTGCCATAATGTTTTTTAAAATTATTGGCAGGCTGGTATAGCTATTAGATTATTTTCCTTACTCCCTTCCTTCCTCCCCTGTCCCCTGCCTCCACCTGCTCTGAATTTGTTTACACTGTTTTTTTTGCAAGAAATAAGTAAGTGTGTATTGCTTTCTTTCTTCTTACAATTTATTTCTTTCTTCTTACAATTTATGACCTGACCAGGAAATGAGAATGTTGTTCTTTGAAGTCTCAGCAATACCAAATAAAATATCTCTATTTTTTCTCTTGCAATTGGATAAGTAGACATCACTGCATGGTTAACTTCTGCCTTGTTTTGAATAAAGATCTATGTGATATGAACCTTCATCATAATAATTTTTTTATGAAGAACAGCCCAAATTCCAAAGCTACTAAATATAAAATAGGTTTTATATCTACCTGGACTTTAGTAAAGCCTGTGATACCATTTCCTGCAGAATTCTCCTGGATAAACAGGCTGCTCCTGGCTTGGACAGGTACACTGTTCACTGGGTAAAAAACTGTCTGGATGGCCTAGAGAGTGGTGGTGAGTGGAGTTACATTCAGGTGGTGGCTGGTCACAGGTGCTGTTCACCAGGGCTCAGTACTGGGGCCAGTCTCATTTAATATCTTTATCAGTGATCTGAATAGGGGTATCAAACACACGCCCAATCCCTTTGCAGGCCACACCAAGCTGAGTGGGAGTGTTGNGTGATACCATTTCCTGCAGAATTCTCCTGGATAAACAGGCTGCTCCTGGCTTGGACAGGTACACTGTTCACTGGGTAAAAAACTGTCTGGATGGCCTAGAGAGTGGTGGTGAGTGGAGTTACATTCAGGTGGTGGCTGGTCACAGGTGCTGTTCACCAGGGCTCAGTACTGGGGCCAGTCTCATTTAATATCTTTATCAGTGATCTGAATAGGGGTATCAAACACACGCCCAATCCCTTTGCAGGCCACACCAAGCTGAGTGGGAGTGTTGATCTGCTGGAGGGCAGGAAGGCTCTGCAGAGGGATCTGGACAGTCTGGATCGTGGACTGAGGCCAGTGGTGTGAGGTTNGGGATATTGAGGTGATGGAGATAGTCCAGAGAAGGGCAACAGAGCTGGGAAGGGTCTGGAGCACAAGTCCTGTGAGGAGCAGCTGAGGGAGCTGGAGGTGTTTATCCTGGAGAAAAGGAGGCTCAGGGGAGACCTTATCACTCCCTACAACTGCCTGAAAGGAGGCTGTACCCAAGTGGGAGTTGGTCTCTTTGCCTAGGTGACAAGTGATGGGATGAGAGGAAATGGCCTCCAGTTGCACCAGGAAAGGTTTAGTTTGGCTATTAGGAAGAATTTCTTCTCTAAAAGGGTGGTCAGCCTGTCCAGGAATGTGGGATGGTGGATTCACCATCCCTGAAAGTGTTTGGAAAAAGTATACATGTGTCATCTGGGGATATTGATTGGTGTTGAACACAGCAGTGCTGGTTAATGGTTGTGATGGATATGGTAATGATGATCATGGAGGCCTTTTCTAAACAATATAGCAATGCTATGATTCTGTCTGAAAGGGGCAATAGGTGAAGAAGAGGAAGAATCTTCAAAGAATCTTGCCTATATGTGAAGAACAGGAGACTGACTTGGATGACTGACTGATATTTTAGTTCTCCATAGTTCATTTTCCTGGTCTCTATAATGAGAGTGTTTCCAGTTCCTCCTGCTGTTCTGTACCATGGGTTGTATCATTGACTTACATTTTGTTATATAATCCTCTGTTTGGTCATTAAGTCATCTTGCTGCCCTTTTGGATTATTTTTGTGGTTTTGTCAAGAATTGCTAAGTTGCTTAGCTAAACTGGTGCAGTTCAGTCTTGGAACAACTAGAAATCAAATGAATATACAGAATACAGCAATATTTGCTCCCTGCCCCTCTTTTGCTGTGCCTATTTGGGGAATACCTTTCTCCACAGTTCAATAATTGTTCAGAATACCAAATTACTTCTAGACAATATATCTGGTAAACTGTTTATTGTACTGTCTTCTGACATAGTGCTTTTTCTGCTTTCTCCCAAACCATTATCTGGTATCTGGTATTTCCATGTCTGACATGTCATCAACATTATAGTATTCTCTATGGGGCATGGTTAATACAGACATCATTTTCTTTGACAGTTGCTTTGCCTATGCAGGAAAAGTTAAAGGCATTTTAAATTAATTTAGCTTTTAAGAGTTTTATGTCAAAATGTCACTGTGGTTCATAAAACCTACTTGTCCTTTCTGTAGCATGCAGTCTCAGTGTATTTCACTTGCAATTCTTCATTGCAAAATTACTACCTGATGACTAGCTCTGAACTCATCACTTCTTTGTTTACATTTATGTGGAAGGAAGAAAGCAAGTGAGGAAGTCCTGACCTGGAATATGAAAATCCATACTTGCTCTGTTGCAGGAAGTAATGCTGATGTTCAGCATAACTTCTGATATTCAGCAGACTGTCGAGGTCTTCTGAAATGTTGTTTCTGATTACTTCTCTCTGTATCCCAGTTCTGGACAGTGTCTGGCTTGTAGATACCTACTAGCCAATGCCCAAAATTTGGTGAGATGGAAGTCTGCTTGTTAAAGCTCATGAGAGAAACTACTAGAGTGTCAAGCACCAGATTAAGTGCAAGTCTTCCAGAGAAAGATATTTATAAAGGAAAGCAGTAGTAATTCCTGCTACAAAAACACAATCGTAGGTGGTCTTAAACTTAAGAGATAAATGTAGGTGTTCTAAAAGGAGGACTTCTTTTAGTATCAGATGTCACCAAAACTGCAGCAGAAATCTTATTAAAAAGGGGAAGGCAAGAAGGCAAAGACAAAAATAAGTCCTCTAATAGGCAAAAGTGGGAAATGTGGTCTCAAACAGCTGCTTCTAATAGATGTATTTTTTCCTAACAGCTGATTTCCCTACTTCTTTAGTTCTGAAATTCAGGTATACTTAACAAAACATATGGGAAAGCTGTGGGCAAGATGTGAGCATGCTCCTGAACCTTGATGCCTGTTGACCAGCAGTAGGTGCTCCTCAGAGAGCTACCAGCTGCCAGTCAGAGCCCCTGGTCTGCTTTGGAGGCAAGCAGGGACTGAGGAGTGAGAGCAGGCTTCAGAAAACCTCATGCTACATGGCCTCTCTCCTAACATTTCTCTGGAATTAGGCCACAATTAATTTCTCTGTATTTTGAATAACTTGTATTTAATAATCAGTTTGAGTTGGTGAAAACTGACTGGATATAAAAACTGATTTTCTGTCTTTAGACTCCATCTACTGCAATTCAGCTTTGATTTGTTATTCTAAGAAACATGCCTTTAAAAATGCTCTACAATGTACTAAAAAAAAAATTGACACCTTTATTAAATCTAAAAGCGTATACAGCCTATGCCTAAATAACAACCACCCCCCATCGTATATTTTGAACATTACTCTGGCTTCCAAGCAGTTGATATTAGACATTTTCTAGAGTAAAGTGTGAAAGGACAGATAACTGGCATATAGATTAATCAAAGATCTCCCCTGTGTATTTTTTTCATGTTGTTAAAAGAGTACTTGCCATATCTTGGAGTGCATTGCTGTTTCTTGGGCTTGGTACGCTGGGCCAGTATGATATTTTCAGCCTGTAAAGAAGTATTTTACATTTAACATCAGGTTAAATGACTGACATTTCCTGTACATTTAAATTAATAACATTTTTGTAACCATCAAAAAAGGCATTCTACAGAGACATTTAAGCATAATGCTAATTAAAAGCTGAAGACCAGACTTGGTAGTCTACACTGACATGCTGAGTTAATGATAATTAACATCTTTGTTTAATGACAAAGGAGGTTTGAAAGTGCTGGCAATGTTGTCTCTTTCTCTACATTTAATCTATGCATCTAGTATTTCTATGCATCTAATTTGTTATCATTTCCACAAAGCCTCCATCTTCCTTGAGGGCTTTGGGACACAGAGGATGAAGTTTGTTTCAGTAAGTATTTGGTCCTGGGCTTCGATTTAAGAGTTTCCCTTCTCCTGAAAACAAAGAGCAAGATACTGTTGCATTCAGCCCATGTGCAATGGCACTGGTAGTCTGGAGGAAGCTCTAAGGAGGCAACACAACTCTGGCTCTTTCCTGATTTTTTTGAGTCTGGCTCATTCTAGGAGTTATTACATTCAGTATCTCACCTCCATAAAGAAAGCCCCAACAAAGCTGTAAGAAAGGCAGAGAGTTTAAGCAGTCCATCACTCTGCCTTAGTATTGGCTTCAGTACTTTTCAGTTTTGAAATTAAATCTAGACTTCATTAGCTTTAGGATACTTTGCCTCTGCTTAGGCTGTGGTTGGAGGTAAAGTGTGTGGCTGTAAAGTTACTGGATCTCTTGCTGATACTGTGAAGATGGGTGTTTCATTGGCTGGTGACTTCTTTCTTACAAATTAAGTAGGCAATTGAGATGAGGACGTCGCTGGGACCCTTCATCTCAGTTCAAAGTCTTCAATATTACTACAAATGTACAAAATCAGCATTCTTTTGTAGTACTACACTGAGCTCCTGTGTGCTGCCTAGTTGTTTTGAATTCTGTTTCTTTTTATTTTTTCCCTATTCTTTCCTATTGGGCCCAGACAATGAAGTATGGTCGTATGTTGATCACAATGAAGTTTCCTCTAGGTCGAAACTTCTGTGTAGGTCTCAGAAGTTCCTGTCAAAACTGCTGTATCAGACACAGTCAACTTAAAATACAATCTGAAAAGGTAAGAGCACAGGAGGCTTCACACAGAATCTATTTCTCCAAGGCAAGAACAGGAGTTTAAGATAAAGCAGGCTATGTTATGCTGTGTGGCTTTCAAGCCACATGTTGTGTCATTTGTCCTTTAGCAGCTATGCTTTCAGCTTCTGAGGCTGATGCTCTGTGAAGAGATAAAAAAGGGAGGGTAGTGTTCTAAGACACCAAATAGTAATGAGTGGTGGTAGGCAATTAAGTTTGTCAGAAAATTAATATTAGAACCATCACTATGCAAACCTTTCAGTCATAGTGTATGCCCTTGATATTGTACCTCAGATTATTATGTAGGGTGAACACTTTATTACTGCAGAAAACAATTTCTCCTAAAACAAGAGGACCGCTGCCAGATCTTACAGGCATCCGTGTTGTTCTCTCTTGTTCCTACTCATTCCTATATTGCTCCATCTCATTATGTGCTTATAGGCGTACTTTATACATTTGATATGCAAATGTGTTTGCAAGAAACATCTTAGACAAAAAAAAAAAATCAAATGCATGCTTTATCTAGATATCTATAGCATATTTCCCAATGTGAGAAATGGTCCCGGCTCTTTCTAAGTGTGTTTGTGACAGGAAGTAGTCAGAAAAAGGAATCAAAAGCTAAAGAATATAGATTTTTTACAAACTCATTTTACCATTTTAATCAGATTACAGTGGTTTGTAATTGCTCGCACTGTGAAATTAGTGTGATGGCTTTTGTGTTGAGTGTTTTTTGAGCTGTGTTGCCTTTAATGACAAAAAAAGGTCCGGAGCTATGAAACTCAGAACTAAGCAAAAAAAGAGTGCTGCTAATAACTCCAGCCCATATTCTGTTCTTACCTTTTAATCACCAGAGAGCAAGTGAGAGGTGCAAAAACCAGAGTGAGTATCATGCTGAAACAAAGACCAATCACAAAACCTTCAAGTTCTCCTTTATCTGATGGGAAACAGAAAGCTCAAATCAGATTTATGGTGTTAAGTACAGAAAGACCTTATTAACTTCAGGAGAGAAATATTTCAAACAGAAATCAAAGCCAACTTTACACATGTTCACTAATTTAAGTAAAATCTAATTAAAACTAAACCAGTCCCAGGCGAGTGTGAACTTTTCAGGTTTGTATTTTTAAGATATCTAGGTATCACAGAGTCACAGAATGGTTGGNCCCCTCTCTGTTGCCTCTTCTCCATGATAAAAAGGCCCAGCTCTCTCAGCCTTACCGCATTAGTATGGTGTCCCTGTTCCCTAAACACCTTTGCAACTCTCCACTGGACCCACTCCAGGAGCTCCATGTCTCTCTTGTCCCGAGGAGCCCAGAATGGACACCGCACTCCAGGTGAGACCTCACCAGGGCTGAGTGCAGGGGCAGGATCACCTCCCTCTACCTGCTGGCAAGGCTGTTCCTAATGTCCCCCAGATCCCATTGGCCTTCTTGGCCACCAGGACACTCTGCTGGCTCATGGACAGCTTGTTGTCCACCAGGACCCCCAGGTCCTTCTCTGCAGAGCTGCTCCCCAGCAGGTCAGCCCCAGGCTGTGCTGGTGCCTGGGGTTGTTCCTCCCCAGGTGCAGGACCCTGCATTTGCCTTTGCTGAATTTCTGACAGCTCTTCTCTGCCCATCTCTCCAACATGCCAAGTGGGTTTTTTTCACCCCACGCTGTTATGTGAGCTCTAGCTTGTTTAACAGGTCAGGACCCTCATGCACATCTGACTTAATAAGAAACTATTTGAGTGAAAGTGGCTTTTAATTTATTTCAGGATTTACTAGTAGTGTTTGGGGGGTTTTTGATTGGTTGATTTTGGGTTTTGTTTTCTGTTTTGTTTGTTTGTTTGTTTGTTTGGTTGGTTGGTTTTTTGTTTGGTTGGTTGTTTTTTTTTTTAATTTGGTTGAGTTTTGTTTTGTTTTGGAGTTTTTTTGGGAGGTCATGCCTGGTCCTGATAGCAATAACACATTTTGTGTATTTAGTTGGTGTCCATGCTTTACCTTCTAAGATCATTAAGACCACTTTATCTGTAATCAGCCATTTGTCAATCCTCGATGCAAGCTTACGTCTCCTATTGCCTCTTAATACTTACTCAAGATACTTTCTATCAATATCTCGCCTACCTAAAGAGAAGAGAGGGTTTGAGAGGTTAATGAAGAATGATAAAGTGCTCAGGCTAACACAGAAACCAAAACTGTGATGTTAAGAGTGAGTTAGTGTAGAGGTCTTCTTTATAGATGGAGGCATCAAAAGTTTAAAAATGGTGCCAGCTGAGTGCAGTCAGTTCATGATTCTGTTACTGATATTGACAAACCATATTTGGAAAAAAAACCCACACTTGCTCTTTTTTTCCTACCCTTCCCCCAACAAAAAGTTTGTTTTGTTTTGGTTTTTTTTACTGAACAGCTACCTAACATTAAAAACTTATTTGGAATGCTGTGAATTGCTTTGTTGCTGACATTTGTTTTGTATAGTAAAAAACCTGAGGTTCTTCTAATGGATTAAAAAGCCTGCAAAACGTTTGGGGAGAGTGAAAATAGTGAATGCAATGTTTAAGTTCAGTATAATTATTCAAATTTTTAAAATGTTGTATTAATTTCACTCTGCATTTTTTACTTTACTGAAAAATTGAATACTCTCCAAATATATATTTGGTAGGATGAGTGAAAGAGAGTCTTGAAGAAAAGCTCCAGGGAGAGATTTTAATACTTTGTATTGACAGGAGAAAGTTTTCAGTGAGGGGAGGAGGGGGACAAATCCTGTTATTTCAAGGAAGATTTTAAATTTCTTTTTTTTTTTAATCTCTGCTTTACACTTTTGACTATTCAGTTGTATCGTTTTTTACCTCCTTCACTTAAGACAAACAAGCTGCTGTGGGGGAGAAACCATTTGCACACTTCTGTCTCTGAATATCACAGGTTACTGATACCATCTTAGCATGTTCTTTTCTTTTTCTATTTAGAAATTTTCATTAAGGGAAGCTGTGGTCAAACAAAAAAAAGTCTATTGCAATGTTGGTTTTAGTTTAACTGATGAAGTGTTAAAAATGTTTGAAAGATTAAGTTTAGCCAACCCTATATGATTTTAGGTTTCTTAGACTTTTTAAATATATTGGTCTTTGCCTACCCAGGTACTTCTGAGAAAAACAAACTTTTTCCATTGACCTAAAGGATCTTTTACTTAGAATGTACTTAAATTATCAGAAATCAAAAGATATCTTGATTAGTATTCATGCACACTAGGAGCAATTGAAAGGTTTTTATTTGATCTAGATCTTTTATTTTTGTTGTTAGTGGCTCAGGAAGCCAATTTTATATGACTGCTTAGGATTTTGCCAAGGGCAGATGCTTGAACATTACTAGTCACAGGCAGAAATTTCTGCTGCTGAAATCTAGACAGTAATTGTCAATAAACAAAGATATGTGGACACAGCTAGCACAAAAATGTCAGAAAAGGTTTCAGAGATGAAGAACTCTAGGTAAGTCTTCCCTGTACACTAGGCAATGAAGTACAGGGAGAGTTGTTCTGTGACACAAAGTTTGCCTCTTGCGGAGGAACAATTTTTTGTGTTTGTTCTCAGTAACTCAGGATTGAATAATAAACCTTGCGAGTGAGCACAGAGAGAACATAAAGCAAAGATTCATGCTGAGTAATGCAGATGCATAGAGGTTCCATAGTACCATATTTTGGAGTGCTGAAAGGCTGTGAAAGTGTCAGAGGTCCTTCTCCAGCATTAGTGAATCCTGAAATCTGCACACGATAGGTGGTCTTTTCCTTCAGTCCGGTAAGATGGTAACTTGTGATTGAAGAGTTGAGAGTAACAGCTGAAATGCAAGAGGTTTTAGGAGGAGATGATTAGATGAGCTCTCATGACTGAACATGTATCAGTGTAGCTGACTGGGGAAAAGGCAAAATTTCAGTACCCTGATCCTCATTTGGAGGAAACCAGATTGTGCAGATGTTCTTTGGATGGGAATAAGATTTCTCTGAAATATTTATGTACATTTTAAATCCAGAGGTTAAAAGCATGAGATTTTAACACACTAAGGCTGTATTGGGTTTGTATGACCAAGTTTTGGTAGCAGGGGTGGCTTCTGTGAGAAGCTGCCAGAAGCTTCCCAGGTCCAACAGATCAAATCCCAGCAGCACCAGG
>VXBQ01012310.1:73791-97945 GCA_013400175.1 Phainopepla nitens
TGGTGGCACTCCTAGAGGATGGCATGCTATCCTGAGAGACCTAGACAGGCAGGTCTAAGGTAGACCATGGGAGCCTTATGGGGTTTAACAAGACCAAGTGCAGCTCCTGGGTCAGAGCAACCCTGGGGTCAACACAGGCTGGGGGATGGACAGATCACAGCAGCCCTGCCCAGAAGGACTTGGGGGTGCTGTGGCTGAGAGGCTGGACATGACCCAGNAAACTTGTTCCAGTTAATGTTTGCTTGTTTACTTCTATCAGTGACTTAATATGTACTAATATCTCTGTTTTGAGAGCAAGGATTGTGTATCAGAGTGAAGAAAGATGAGAGAAGTACATTATGACCTGATGACATATTTGAGATATCTCAAATGTCTCAAATGAGAGATGTCTGTCTCCCAAGAAGAAAAGATTCTGGAATGTCAGAAAATCTGCAACCATATCCAAACAAGCAGAAATTATTAGCATATATGCATGTGTTCAGGAAACATGCAAATACAATAGTTTCAGAAATATAACTTGGTCTCTTAGGTTACTGGGCATGCATGCTTTGAAGAGAATCCCATGCATTCAGTACTGCTAATGAAATAATGTTGGCTTCCTAAGCTAACAAATTCGATGGCGAGTTTATTTCCTAGTTTTCAGGGACAGAGTCCCCAGTACAGGCAGGACATGGACTTGTTGGACTGAATCCAAAGGAGGGCAACCAAATAGATCAGTGGGATGGAGTACCTCTCCTGGTACTGAGAAAGAAAGGCTGAGAAATTGGAATTGTTCAGTCTGGAAAAAAAAGAAGGCTTTGGGTAGGCCTTATTGTTGTCTTCCAGTACCTCAAGGAAACTTACAGGAAAGATGAGGCAAACTATTCACAAGAGCGTGTAGTAACAAGACAAGGGGCAACGGCTGTAGGCTGAAAAAGAGTAGGTTTAGATTAGATACTAGGAAGAAGTTCTTCACTGTGAGGGTGGTGAGGCACTAGAACATGGAAGTTGTGGGTGCTCCATCTCTGGAAGTGCTCAAGGCCAGTTTGGATGGGGCATTCTGGTCTACTAGAGTGTGGTGCTGCACAAGGAAGGGTTGGTTGGAGCTAGACGATAGTCAAGGTCTTTTCCAATCCAAACCNACCTGATCTCTAATCTGTTTGAAAATGTAATGATACCAGCTAAAAGAGCAATATTGTAAATTTACAATATTGTAAATACTGAAAGTATGATTTGGATTTGAGTTTACATGGCATTTCTGATACTCAGTTTTTGCATCACTGGTAGTTGTAGCATCTCACTGGTAGGTTAATGAACCAGATAACGTTAATCTATTTTACTTTGTTTAAAGCTACTATTCCTTCTTTTCCAAACATTTCATGATTTGTTAGAACCAAACTAAGGTGCCTTAGTGGGATCTGCCTACAAAGTGACTCCTTGCTGCCCGGCCTTGCAATTCATTTGCTGCAGGTAATATGCGCAGCTGAGCTGATATTGAGGCACCTTATGTTCTCATGAGATTGTCATCTGGAAATACTTACCAGTGTCCACTGAGCAGATGCTGTGACTGCCTCTCTGTATCTCAGCTCATGTGGTGTATGAGCTGTGGGCAGGTCCCACTTTATTATCAATTGGTTTGTGATCTGATAAGCATTTATGTTATATGGTGACAAGCACTTTCCTAAAATGGAGGAGATACAGCTGTTAAAAATGCAAGAGAAGCAGGGAAGCTTTGGTAATTATGCCTATTGAGTGTGGTCTATAAAAATTAAAAGACTTGGCGCAGAATACTGAACAGTATGAGACTTCAAAAAACCCTGGAAATGAATAATTATTAAATCTTTATGGTATCAAAAAATGTCATTGTTCCTCTTGCCTTTCCTTTGTGAATGCTTCTACTGATTTCAGGAACACTCTTTTTTTAAGCAGTTAGTATTCTGAGTGAGGCTGAAAAGCAAAATCAAAATGTCAAGAATACCTGTAATCATGAATTGTATCAAAAATATCCAGAATATCATTAAATTTCAGTAAGTGCAAATATACTTTCATCTTCCTCTCCAATAAACACAATGTGGCCAAAAGGTTATATTGATAATTTCGGTTGTACTGGTAGTAACCCCCAACAGTTAGAGGCATTGTTTTTTCTTGGACCATGATTGGTCTAAGCAGGTGAAGTTTTGTGAAGATCTTAACATTAGTTCAATGTCCACATAGGTAGGCAATCTTTGAATAAACATCTAAAGAGCATAATAAAAATAGGGCTGCTTTTTTCATATCTTTCTTCTAACATTGTATAGTGAGTAAGTGGTCTTAGAAAGGAGTTGAGTTTTGGAAAGTTTTCTCCAAAGTCTAATGCCCTTTATCAAGGATTCCTTAGGTGCACAGGGCTGAGTCAATCTACTCTTTGTAAACCAATAGAAAGAAATTCAGAGAACCTTCAAAGAGGGCATAGATAGCTAGTTAAGTATAGTACACAAATATTACTTCTTAGTCTTCCGGATATGAATATTAAATATTCCAGTATTTAAAGTATTTAAATATTCCAAAGTATTTAAAGTAAAACCCTTCTCCCATAAAACATGATAGACTTCTGTTATTAACTTCATTCAAGGAAGTCAAAATGAATTTTATCTCTCTGATTCAGTAAAAATCAGAGCTGAAATTGGGAGCTGAAATTTTGGAAATAATCTTTACAGACTACAGTTTTAGCTGGGCACTGCAGTAACACAACTTGTGAAGACACTGTACCTGCTTTGCTTGGTAAAACTGAGATGTTCTTTCCTTTTGCACAGGTGTCATGGGCATAATTCACTGCTATCCAAACAGATGCAAATCTCTCAATGTAGAGATTCTTCCGTTCTATTGTGATGGAAGGTGATGATGTGTTTCGTTGAAAAAGTTTTTGTATTTTGTTCCTTCAGAGAAAAGAAAGCAGAATGAAAAACATTTTATTAGATTATTCTTTCTTTATTAGTTATTTATTATTTAAAGTTATTTATTTCTTTATTAGTTATTCTTTCCTCCCCTGCCCAAGAAAGTAAAATTATAGCAATTGATACATTTCCAGATACTTCTACACATAATTTCACTTCTGGAAATCTTGAAGGCTCACCTTGAGCAGCTTGAAACAGCAAGATTAACTCCAGCACCCTAGCAACCCCAGCAAATTTAAATATGCAAATCCTTGTGTTGTGCAGTGGAGAACTCCTGAATTCCTTAAACTTTTAAGGCATAGCATGATGCAACAAGATCCATATGACATTCTTTTGTGCTTACAGTGGGATATAGTGAGCATTTTGAAGGTATAAAATTAGGTTAGAAATTGCTTCATAAAGCCTTGCCTTGTATCACAGGGGCGCCCAAATTCCTCTCAAATAGCAAAATTTCCTAGGTGAATCTAAATTAGGTGAATTAGGTGAATCTAAATTGCCATACAGCTATGAAAAACCTCTTATGAGTTATATGCTTATCTTCTGACTTCTTTTCCTGCAAATCATCAGAATTTGACAGAGATATTTAAATGTCACCCGAGTCCTCAGCCCTGTAGATTTTGCCTGGTGTACCTAATACACACAGCACAAGAAGTCCAAGAGTTTTAATGACTTACATACAAATTTGCTGCCTATTTTTTCCTGTCTCTTTCTCATTTATCTCTGCCACACACAGGACAGGTTTCTCCAAGGTTAAAATTGCGCAAGTTCAGTATTCTTAAAGAGATGGGCTGGTATACTAATTGCCTAGTTAGGCATTTCAAATACTAAATTACACACATCATGATTCAATATTTAATACCTGAGAAAAACTACTTGGAAATTTTCCTGTCTTCTGCTTCAGGCTAGCTGTGAATCAACCATTAAAATTTCAAAGCATGATTTTGAGCTCTTGGTTGGAACTTTTCTGGGGGAGTATTTATCTTTAATCTATTTCTTCCTGACAACTAAATCATAAGGAGCAATGACAAGGAACCATTACAACGTCAAACTGATGTTACATGCATGAAGGGGTGATACCCTCTTCTAGGCAAGCTGAAAGTCCTTTCACATGTGGAAACTTTTAACTCTCTTTTAACCCAAGAGAGGAGGAAATAGGAATTTTGTCTTCAAGACCACCAGGTGGGAGCTTAGGAGACTGACTGACTTGGAGTCCTGACTCTGACTTGGAAACATCAGCACCTCTGCCAGGGAATTGTGTCCTTCTTCCCCCACTGACATCCTCTTTCATTCTTTTTTCTGCCTTGTCTGTTCATGACACCAACCCTGCAGCCTGGGAACTGCACAATCTGGTTTTGGCTTAGGACAGTAGGAGAGACTAGCTTCAAATATTTCAACTGATAACATCTCTTCAGAAAAGGAGCTGTTTCATAGATATTTCTGCCAAAAGAAATTTGGATTCCTTGAAGTCTCAAGAGGCGAGACAGCAAATGCAGTGGAATAGGTTGCTTATTGCAAATTGGTGCCTGCTGTTACCTCCAGTGAGAAAATACTGAAGGTGATGGGGTAAGTAACAGCCTTGAGGTGGTTGCTTTGCTCTCTGCAATGTGAAGATGATCACCCTGTGGAATTTCCCAGTTTGGTCACATTTTCTTAGCTTTAGGAGATGCTTCTAACCACAGCTCATTTTTAATGACAAGGGGTGGCTTTGTGGCAAAATAATCAGCAATGAATATCAGAATTTACCAATGCCATACAGTGTTGTACTTTATGTACCCCATAATATGGTCTTATGGCAAAGATCATGTCTTCTGATCTCATGTCTCTATTTCTGAACATGCCTCTAATCTCATGGGAGATTCCAAATATATAGATAAAAAACGAGGACATTCAATTTTGTAATGCAGCTGCAACTGAAGATACTGTATTTGAGGTTATCCGTTCAAAATTAACCCTACAAGTTCATTCCATCTGTTAAACTACTACTTGATAATTCAGAATTACCAGAAAATGCCACATCTGACATCTCCTTGGGTACACACTGTAGCTAAATACATAATATAAAAGCTTAGTGTCTGTTTATGTTTGCATGTTTTGTTTTAATTTTTTTTAATTGTGAATGCATCTCTGTTGAATAGTCAATAAAAATCTATAGCTGCAAATACAGGCAACTGAGTAAGCTGATCTTTGGCAATAATGCTTTAAACAGCATGTTGGAGGCTTGGTATTTGTAGCAATCTGCTCCCCTGCTCCCAAAACCTTGCAGACCTGATACAGAGGTAGCTTCAGTGAGAAGCTGCAATAAGCTTTCCCCATGTACAACAAAGCCAATTCTAGCTGACTTCAGGACAGACCCACTGCTGGCCAAAGCTGAGCCCATCATCCATGGTGGTAGTGCCTCTGGGATAACGTATTTAAAAGAGGGGAAAAACTGCTGCAGAACAGCAGCTGGCAGAGAGGAATGAGAACACGTGGGAGAGCAGAGAGCAGCCCACACTGGAGCAGTTTGCAGGGCTTATGAACCCATGACGGACCTGCTTTGGAGCAGGCTGCTCTTGAAGGCCTAGCACCCCATGGAAGGAACCTACACCGGAGCAGTTCATGAAGAAATGCAGCCCCATGAGAAGAATTCATGCTGGAGGAGTTCATGATGGACTTTCTCCTGTGGAAGATTCCCATGCTGGACCGGAGAAAGAATCAGAAGAGAAGAATCAGAAAAGAAGTGACAGACACAACATGTGATGGACTGACCACAGTCCCATTTTCCATCCCCCCTACAATGCTGGGGTGGAGGAGGTAGAGAATTCAGGAGAAAAGCTAAGCCCAGTNCATATTTTCTCTGTCCTGTTGGGCTGAGGAGGGGAGGGATAGAACAGCTTTTGTGACACCAAATCAACCTACCACTCTATTACCAAGCTCTTACAAATCAATAGGTATTGAAGAGAAGTGCCGAAAGATATTGACCAGCATTGTGTAACAACTATAATGTGATGAAATACACTGGAGCAAAACCCTGGCAGATGGGAATCACATCTAACAACAATAAGAGCTTTTTGTTATCTGAGATTTTCAGACTTACCATTTTACGTATACAGTATAATTAACTGTATTTGCAGCATTAGGTACTGGCAGCCACGTACAGGTTAGATCCTCACTTAATTCTTTGTAACACGCCAATTCATTGTCCCAATCTGGAAGATGAAAACATGTGCACTGGAAAAGACCTATCACAGACAACCATTAACTGACTCAAAATGACTATAAGTAATGAACCCAAATATAAACCACGCTAGAACTGGTCAGCTGGACCCCAAAATTACTTCAAAACCATCAATCTCTTTCTGAAGTTCAGAACTACACACTATTGCTGGATAAAAAACATTACTTTTATACTGCCAGCTTTATTAAGAATGCATTATAATGCAGGAAGAGCATAAAATGTATAAAAGTACTTGATATTAATTTTTAAAAATAATTTTTTTCAACAGAACGTATCCTTTTTTCAGTTGATGTGAAAATAAACACTGATGACACTATTAAAAGAACTTGTTTTTTGCCTTTAGCAGTTAAGTTTATGTCAGTATTTAAAAAATCTCTTTTCAGAAATGCTAATGATAAAATATGACTGTTCTCTTGCTTTGTGTCTTACTGTCTGAACTATTAGTTCAGAAGAATCAGTCATGGCATCTCAAAATACCACCTAAAGGACTTTCAAAAAGGACTCAGATTTTTTGTTGTTGTTGTTCAGAAAAGTAGATTAGGATCTCAAAAGGCATGGGATGCTTAAGGTGAATTTTACCTGATGAGTAGAGTCGCACATCCTTCATACTTATTAGGTTCAACAAGCTGCCAATAGGCCTGTCAGTCTTGAATAAGAAATGTTTTGCTATGTGATAAACAAATATGAATATGTCAGAAGCTAGTGTTGTAGTTATGGTACCTCATAACCTAAGTTATGAGTTAAAAGATCAGTTCTCTTTTCCTCATTTCTTCCTACAACCTGAATTACAAAGTATCCTCGGCATTATTTTCATAATTGAGATGGCAAATGCATATTTAAGTTAAAAGATCTTTTGGAAAAAAATGTGTGTCGAATGAGTATAGCACTGACTTTAATACTTTCACCTTATGACACTTCTTTTCTCATACTAAATGACTAATGCTTTTCTAATAAAATTATGCTGCATCAGTTCAGGTGTGTGAGGATATACACCTTTCAGAAAGGTGGAGGTCATGCCTTTCTTGTTCCCATAACAATGTGAAAGATTACAGAATTCTTTGCTTTTCTAGTCTGGCCACCGAACCACATCTTGGCCTCCTCACTCCCAAACATGGCATCTATCAACAGCAGGGAAAACAGCAATGGCTCTTATATTCTTCTTCTGCTTTACTCTGAATTAAACTTTACACTTAGTGTTTCTTTATTGTTGTTCTGAAGAAACACCTGAGAACAAAACCTTTTTTATAACTGCTGTAATACTGTCAGTACATTGGTAATATACTGCTCCTGAAACTATTTGAAATAAGAGTTCTATTAACTCAGATCCACATGATGTCTACCATGTTGCAGACCTGTCTTGCTTACAGAGAAACATGGGTTGTATTGTTTCTCATGCTCCAAGTTTTACACAATTCCTCTGTCTTTCTCTATGAGATTATGATATTAGAGCAGACAAGGAAAAAATAGTAATTTCATATGTGGAAATAGTGTTTTAGCTCAATTAACACTCCAATGCATCCTCCCACTCCCAATACACTGAAATTCTACATTACTTTCTCCAGATTAATATAATGAATCTTTATTTTCACTTGTCCTGTTTGTGGATAGTAGTGTCCACATGCACATTCATTTTTATTCTAGTGCTTTCTTTGTTTTACTGTACTGCTCCACCTTAACATGTATATTATTATTTCTTCCCAGATCTAGCACAGTACTAAAGCTGTATCATGACTGTGCTCTAAGATCTATGCAAAGAAAGAAAGAAAATTATTTTTTCTAAAGAAAACACAGTTCAGTTTCTCCACCAAAAAAACCCCAAACTAACAAACAAATCAAACTGCAAACCTTAAATTTTTTTCACTCTGGAGCTTTCTGTTTTTCTTCTTGAGCATCTGGTTTTCTCACTAATGATTTAGTGGAGCTTAGTCTGGCAGGTTAATTGCAAGGACTAGAAAATTATCTATGGCTAATTTCAGAACATAGTCCTCCTGCAGCTGTCTTGCCCAGTATCAATGTGTACTCAAGAACCTGTCATCTCGGCTGTGTCTGTTAGCAAGCAGGATGTTCCTGCCTACAATGAATTCAGCACAAAGTACATCAGATGACCACCCACTGCTCTGTAATACTCTCCATCAAAATGTGTCATACTGCTCCTTCTCGCCATCATCAGTAACTCCCCAGTTAAATGGAAAGCAGAGATATCCGTCACACATAAACATTAGAGGATCCGTGGCCTTTTGAAGCGGCGGCTGTTTGCGGTGCGCTGGGTGGGCTTTCATTCGCAGCGTGCGGGTTACCCCGGCGCCCTGCTATCCTGCAGACACACCTGCCCGTGCTGCGCTGGTCGGGTGTTCCCTTCGGGAAAGGCGGGCGTGCTTTTAGGGGAGATGCTTCCGAGCACCAACGGGACCCCTCAGCAGCCCTCAGCGCCCGCGGGATCCCGGGCACCGCGCCGGGACCCGAGCGTTCCACCCACCTGGCAGCTGCCGGCAGAACGGTGAGTCCCAGTCTGTGCAGCGGCAGGAATCTGGGGAGCACAAAACAAAAAATCAACCAAACAAACAAAAAGGAATTGTTGGTCAAGACAACCGTGAAAGAAATAGGAAAAATATTGCTGCTGTTCCTTCTCCTACTCACAGTATTTAACCCAGTCATGATTTTATTCATATGGCCTCATTCTTGATTAGCATTAAGAATTTTTACTGTTTATAAATGGCAGTAAGCTGTGCAGTACATGAAAACTCACCTCTAACAAGTAAAAAGATAGCTGTCAGCAGAGAGTTCTTCATCTTCTCTGTAAAGAAGCATAATGATTACCATCAACGTTACGCTGTCTTCAGTCTATTTTTCACACTTCCTCTTTGAACTTCCTATTCATTCTAACATCTATACTACTACTGGCTGAACACAGGTAATAAGTTTATTAATGACAATGGAAGGACACTTGAGTTCGGTGTTATTAATTACACTTACAAAATCCTAAAAATCCTTCTGGAAAGAAGGAACTCTCCACTCTGTTTTTTGTGAGCATTCACAGTGAGATTCTTGATGGTGTCCGCAGTATCAGCAGTGCAAAATGAATTAAGCTTATAGGTTCTTCAAACTCCTTTGAAAACCTTAACTGTCACTGCAAATTAGAGATATTCATATCAGTAAAAAGGAAGCCAAGGTGTTTGACTGAGTCTAATATGAATTCTTGGACACTGTAGAAATAACAGCAGCAGAAGACCCTGACTTCTCTTAATTTTCTGACTTATTCCATCTTTCAGTGTAATTTCCCTACCACAAAGATACTGTATCTATATTGTTGGTACCTTCACTAGGCCCCTAATACAGACAAAAATCACCATAGCTGTAAATCAGAAGTTTGCTCCACATCATTAATTCAGAGAACATTCTGAATACACAAGCCAGCAGAGATGTAACAGCTGTTGCTGTTTTAGCAGTAAAGGGAAAATTTCAGAAAATTCTGCTACTATGGGAAATTTCCCTTCTGGGTTTAGACAGCTGCTATCAGAGATCAGATCCAGACCTACCTGGAGATAGGCAAATTATTAACATATCTTGGCAAGCATGCTATATTTCAGGTTGAGTATTGAATAGAAAAAATATCTGTTTAAAATTAATCACTTTCCTAAAGAGAGAAGCATGCTTCTCAGTGTGGTCTACAGTAGGAGTGGGTGACTAATGTAACAACCATGTCTTATCAGATTTTATGAAGGGCACAGTCATGAGAGGCAAGTGATCAAGGAGTTCTGAGTGCTACAGGGGGTTTCCTAGCGGCAAATTAATCGGCCTTGGGAGTAAGCTCCAAAATGCTGAGGGGTAGTGGATACAATGTATGTATGCAGGATCACAACTCCTATTATCTGAGAGATCCAAAACTGGCTGTGACAATGCTTCCAAAAAGGAATAGACAATGATGATCATAAGGAGAAACTGATAAAGTAAAAATGCAAGTCATACATGAAAGATTTTAACAGTGGGGTTGAAGAGCTAGAGACTCAGTATAGTGTAGAAGTCAAGAGATGGAGAAAACATTACCATCTGTAGGTATTGGTTTGATGTGCTCAGTATAATCACATTCAAAACAACCTATCCTAAATGAAAACCATGTAAGTAACTTAACGCAACAGCAAGACTGGATTTAGTGTGCATAGAATAAGGACAGAGCATATGGGAGAGAAATAAACCCAATGAAGCAAGTCCATATAATCTTTGCAGGACATTTAGGTCTCAATATAAGCCACTGTCACTTGAAGAAAAAAGTTAATTCGGACAAGAACAGAAAATGCATTACAAGTCCAAATAGCAGAGGAGATACAATCTTGAAAACTGGAATTTCACATTTGAGTGAAGCCAGATTTTTATGATAGCTTAGCTATTAAGTTACTATAGTAACCTTTTAACGTATAACAAAAGACAAACTATTATATTTGAGGTAAATTTTGCACTGAATCACTTTTTCAAATGTTTAATATTTCGGCTTTTTCACCAATATAAACTTCCGAGAGAATTGTAAATGCGTGAAGTTTTCCTGTTAATTCAGATGAGGGTAAATTATGCCATCTTCTGTGATATATTTTAAAGTGTATAGAATGACTGTAGGAGATACTTCCAGCTTTACTTTATTTGGACCTAGATGTTTTTTCAGACCTAGGTTTAGGCATCATTCTAGATGAGGTTTTCCATGAGTGCTTTCCTCTGTCATTTCCTTATATAAGTTCTGCAGTAAAAGACATGGATGGCTCCTGGTCTTCCCAGAATGTAGTCTTAAAATCAATAACCTTTCCATTTAGACTGGATTAGACAATGTAAAATTATATAAACCCCATATCCTTCTCTGTTTCCTTCCCCAACATTATCTGTTAATCTTGCTCTTCAAAGGGAAAACAATCTCTGAAGACAGGTGGGCTCAGCCAGGAAAATGCCCCTGGCCCCTTTGTCCAGTTCTGCTCCTGTGGACCTACCACTCTTGTAGCACATCAAAGAAGCATAATGGGAGGACTGGTCAAGCCATGAACTTCTGAGTACATGTTTTGCAGGTCAGCCATGTGCCTATGGATGCTAATGAACCAGAAAAGGTCTGAAATCTTGTTTGTTGGGAGTTCTAAACATGTCCCAAGAGAGTTTGGGCTATCTGTAACCAGCAAGCTTGTTAAAGGGCACTCAGGTTCTGGTGGGCAGCTGAAGCAGAATGCAGGCTGCAGAGATACCGCGTCAGGAAAGGCATATTGCATTTCTATTTGAAGTCTTACCCTGTATGAAGTACAACCTGGTGAGGTCTTCATTGTCTCCTGGGTGAATCAGTATGTGCTTTTGCTAGCTTGCTGTTTCTTCGATAAACAGGTCCAATTGATTAGAGGTGATCTCTTTCAGGCATATTGTAGCAAATTCAATATTGTAGCAATTTGACATTCAGTTTTTGCTGCTTAGTAGTACATGCTGAAATTGTGTTTCTTTTCTTTATGGATCTAAAGTAGAATCACACAATTTTTACAAGTTGTTTCTCATATAACTCTGCTTCCAATAAGCAGACCACCAGGTCTGTAAATATCTGACAGATTTTACAGATTGGCTTTGTGTTCCAGAGAAATACATGAATTCAATGAGCAAATATTATATATTTGGGGAAAGAAAAATTCCCACTCAGTCCTCAGCTATAGCCCCTGGGGGAAATTTGTTGTGTTAGAGAGAGTCTCCACCACGAACACTTCCATCCTTTCTGAGTTCATTTCACATTATGAAACAGCTTACCTTTCAAACAATTCTATATTATCTTAATGAAAATCACATTTCTTTATTCTAACACATCGCCTAGGCAGAAGCCATCAAAAAGTGTCCTTGACAGATCTGCCCTGCAGATTTAAAAACTTCCAATTACAGATGAAGCATAAATGTGCTTTGGTGAACTGAACTTTTTCCATTTAAGGGTAGATTTTTTTAACCTCATACCTCACCCAAGGGACTGCTCCTGAATTTAGCAATCTCTGTTGAGATTTCCTTCTTTATTCTAAAATCCTTTCTTTCATCTCCCATAGTGAGCCTTTGTTTTGCTAGATTTAAACAAATTCTTTTCCAGTCTATTATTACACAAATAATGTTCAATTTTCCCTGTTATCTCATTTGTCTTTCTCTATATAGTTTGATTCTCTGAGATTTTGCTGCTAAAGGAAAGAGAAACACCTGCTTAGGCTGTTGCTTCTGTTGCCCCTCTTTTATGTCTCTTTGGCCAAGGGTGCTGTCAAGGTGAAGCCCTTCTGCTGACCACAAATAGTAGTAATTTTATTTCAGAGTTGTTGAAGTGTGTTTTAGTGGTTAGCCATGGAGGGTGACAGCCTGGGTCCAAACTGGCAGGTGTTTTTAATTTAACAAATGTGTTAATAAATGCCAGTTTTAGGACTTCCTGTCACATAGGCTGAATTGGATGCTGAAGAGTAGAATGGCACCGAGAGGTCTAAGTTTGCAAGTGTGCCATGAAGACTAGGAGAAGAAGGAAGGCTGGCGTGGGGCATTCTGCAGCATGAGTATCTGCAGGCTGACAGCACGCAGCAGCACAATGCATCTCTGTGGTGAAGATGCAGAGCCTGAGAAAAAAAGGTGCAGTATGGCCCTGGTGCTTAATCAAGCATGAATAAAATGAGTTATGATTTAAAAAACATGAAACATAAAGATCCTAAGGTACGTCTTTGACAAAAAAGGAATCATTTCAAGCAATGCTACTGATGATTCCATATGATGCAGTAATGCCAAAATGACCTCAGCAAATTTCCCTCTCTTGTTTTGAAGAATGCAAGACTTTCTTAGGTCTCTCCAGTTAAGAATGTTTAATTAAAATATTTTCTTTCTGAGGAAAAAAATGAACTTAGATCTGTCAAATGGTGACAGTTCTACTTAATGTGTTCTCAGCATGAGCCTTAAAACAATATGATAGGGGACACAGTGAAAGTGGCTGCATGAAAGCAGAAATCTGCATAATTATCATGATCTAAGTTCCCTTCTTTCATGAAGACAGGGAAAGTTGTGGAGAGAGCATGACAGGAAAATAGGAATCACGTTTAGAGTGAAATGACGTGCCAAAGAGTACAGCTGAACTGATGACGGTATAAGCAACACTGAAATTTGAGAAGTTTGTATCTAATCTTTGTGGCCTTTTCCTCTTTTACATAATGAATAGAGATCAATGGTTTAGAGCTCAGTTTCCTCCTCAGCTACTGGCCTTTGGCAATGGGCCCATGTCCTCAGCACTCAGCTGAGGAGGATCTGAGAAATATGTAAAGGACAGGCCTTCCAGGTTACAGAAAGGATTGTGGGGGGATGGTGTGGAACTGCAGTCAAGAGAAAATGCTTAATTGTAGTTCTGAATTTCCAGACCTGGGCTATTGGCAAAACAAGAGCAAGAGTGACCAGTGAGCTGGGCTGTCTATGGTTGTCTTGTTTGATCCTTCCATTCTTTCTGAAAGCTTAGAGGTAGATTGATATAAAATGTAAAGCATAAGCACAGACAAGAGATACCTCTTCCCAGTAAAGCAACACAAGTACTAAAGGATCTTATTCTCAGTCATGCATGACTGTAGACACAGGCATGTGTATATACAGGCAAAGCAAATGTTGCCTCTTGGGGTCATATACTTTACAGTGATTCAGGACAAGGGCCATTCATACTTGAGATACATTTATTTGAGAGGTTTGCTTTGGCTTTGGGGTTGTCAGAGGAATGTAAATGCAATTTGAGCAGGGCCTTGATGAACAGGGGAATGTTCTTGACATCTGGGAAAAGCAGCTGCTGGCAGGCTGTATGTGTTGTGTCATGTAAACAGCTTTGTGGTGGCATGCCCCACCTACCACAGGAGCTTGTTCTGCCATAGGAAGAAGACACAGACTGAATGGAGGAAAGATAGAGATGGCTTGTTTTGACAAGATCTTGTTTTGAAGAAGCTATGCAGAAGAGAAGAGCTACTTTATTTGACCCAATTTACTGTGAGCATCACTTTGATAGTAAAAGAAATAGGAAACTAATTCCATTCTTAGCTGTAAATTCAGTTTTCTAGAAGTGAAACAAAGTGAAAGAACTCTTTCATACAGGAAGAAACAATATTGCAATAAACAGAGAAAAATTTTATTTCATTTATCCCTTCTGTCTCAGGCTCTTAAATGAAGCCAGGGAGCTTCTGAGTTGCCAGTTCCAGTACTGTTGAAGGCATTTGCAATCAGCATGTTAGTAAACTGGTCAGGCTCCAACTTAAAATTTATCGCTTTTGATTGTTACTACTCCTTAGGGAAAGCTTTGTTTCATAACTGTGCATCTCTGAGAG
This sequence comes from Phainopepla nitens, assembly GCA_013400175.1. Lineage (NCBI taxonomy): Eukaryota > Metazoa > Chordata > Aves > Passeriformes > Bombycillidae > Phainopepla > Phainopepla nitens. The sequence goes on from VXBQ01012310.1 coordinate 88,236, forward strand.
GCATTTGTGAGAAAGTATTTGAGCATCTAGTTTGTTTTATATTTTGGAATGATTTGATCGGTGGCAGAATTTCAAAGGAATACATACAAATTACTTTTTGCTCTTCCTTTCTAGAAGAAAAGGAAGTTACTTTCATTACAGTGGAATGCAAGGCACCTCTGGGTTTAATCTTTAGTCTTTTGAATCATTGTAACAATGATCATTGTAACACATTTAATGATGGTTCAGGGGTCAGCAACATTCTCTTTAAACACAACAGACTTTCTAGACAATAAAAAGAATGTGAAGTATCCTTTCATGCAATCATTCCATCACATAGCTCAATAAAGAAAGTTTGGATTCCCTTAATTTTGTTATAGCGCACTACAAGTGACATCACAAATGCATAGCACGAGAGGCATTCACAACTCAATAATTTTTACTTAGTGAAATGGCCTTTAAAACTCTCTGTTAGTAAGCATGGATAGGTAGTGAAATGCAAAATCTAGCATATGTCCAATATTTTGTAACAGCTCTTGATGACCCTCTGCCACTGTTTTTCTCAGTCCCTTCCGTTCTGTGGCAATTGAAGTATGTGAGATTTTCCACTGGGTAGGAAACCATTAGCATTAAACATGACTTAAGCAATGCCCATGGCCACAGAATCAGAATCATAAGGTCATAGAATCATAGAATGATTTGGGTTGGAATTGACATTAAAGACCATCTGGCTCCAACCCCTCAACCATAGGCAGGGACACCTTCCACTAGCCCAGATTGCTCAAAGCCCCATCTAACCCAGCCTTGAATGAATGCTTCCAATGATGGAGCATCCACAATTTCTCTGGCCGACATATTCAAGTGTCTCACCAACCTCAAAGTGAAGAGTTTCTTCCTAGCACCCAATGTAAATCTACTCTGTTTCTGTAGGTCCAAGTAAGACAGAGCGAATGGATTGTCAGCTTGTCTAAAAAGCCGTGGTCCAGGCACTGCATATCAGTTAGTAGTGGAGCTGGGCTGTTGCTGCCCAAGTTCCTATAATTGTACGGTTATCAACCCTTCTCTAGTGATGCCATTTTGGGTGGAAGGTAGATGTTGTCCGTCTATCTTCCCTTTAACTATTTTTTTCCATTCAAAACCTGAGTTCTACGAAGGCTACTTAAACTTGGCTGTGCCTCATGGTGACACAAACCCAGCAACGCCTTTTTGCTTAACTGAGTTTCTGAATCATGAAGAGTCAGAAAAAAAATAACACATACATCACAGATCTGAAACTCTGATAAGCTTCTCAGTAGTGTTGAGTAGGCTTTGTACATCTTTGTACATCAAATTCTTACTTATGGCACTGGATAAGCTTATCACAAAAAAAGAAGCAGTTAATAGAGAGAAAAAATCCAAGAAAGGTCACATTTCTTTACGTTACTTTCTTACAAATTATTTAAAGGAGAGGTTTTTTTCAATTCAAGTAATTTAAAAAGTGAAAATAATAGTGCAGACCAGAAGCAATTAATGTGCATCCTGTACTAGTTAGTCTGTTCACCTCAAGGATGTTTATCTCCAGAGATCAAAAGACTCAGAAATATTTTCTCTCACATCACCTTCAATGCTTTAAAGAGCAAATCTCAAAGTTGAAGGAGATTCTGATACTCTTGTCGAAATATCTCTTTAGAGGTTCTAGGGAGTTTGATGGAGTCATTGTTTTCTTTGTGAAAGTAGAGGTATAAGGTGGAAATTTGATATTTGCTGTACTTTCAAATGTGCAAATCAACCAACAGCACTTTTCTGATTGTTATTAACCCATTTCAAAAGGGAAAAATATAGTGAGGCATTTCTAAGTTACTTAGAAGGGCCAGAATTTTCTTGTTTGAGAATGGCTTTCCAGACACCCCTGCTCAATAAAACGGTGGGATTCCAATTGCTGCTGGTAAATAAAGGCACTTGACTATCTTTGCATGTACCAGGCTATAATTCACTGTGCCAATTACAGGAAACAGCAGTTTTTTGAATAGTAATATTATAGTTCAAACACTTTGGGTTGATCTGAAAGGTTTTATCTGCAGAAGCCTATTTTATGTAACCCTGTGTCCACATATTATGAGTTGAAGAGCTTCTTGACAGTAGCTCCTTTCTTGATGGAAAAATATTTCATTTAGCTTCTACTCCCATAACATCTACTAGAAAACAATTCTTTGAAATAGAAAACAAACTCCTACTCTTTTCTACTACATATTTCCTGTGATAAAACCATATTTATTCTCTAAGTAGACATGAATAGAGTATTATTTATGCTCACAGAAATGTTCTCTGTTTTTTAATAACCAATACACAAGGAAAAAAAATATTTTAAAGTTCTTATGAAAAACTTAAAGTGAAAGAACAGTCTAGCTCAGAGGTGCTTGACAGTCCTGGCACTCTGAAAAGTGACAGCCAAGAGTTGAAGTAGAGGGCAGGTCATAGAGAGCCAGCAGGGTGCCTTCCTCTTCAGCTTTTTAACAGGATACAACAGTTTTTCTGCCCCTGTCCCCCTTCACTTCCCTTTCAAGGAAGGTTAGGCAAACCTGGTACACATCCACAGAATGTTCTTATGTGTTAACATTTTTCAGAGAAAGAGTGCTGTCAAAAATTCCTATATCTATATCGAAGTCTACTTGTGATTTATATTGTATAACAATAATGTAATAATTTACATAACTGAATTGCTCCTAAAGGCTATTAAGACTGAATTTCTCAGACGCATAAATACTGAATTGGTTCAACAATAAAAATATAAAGCCACTATGGAGATTAATAAAGCTATCAAACCTGAGCTGGAGTTTTGCAGCCAATGGAATTTTTCAAATTGGCTGCAACAAAACATGAAATTATGCTGATATTTTCAAATCTGGCTTCCTGATGCCAGGCACACAGTTCTTAGGCAGATAGCTATACAGCCACAGCCTTGAGTGTCTTATTGCTCTGGAAAATCAGTTCCACAGTTCCACTGCCAAATTAAGAATTCCATGACACAGCAGAAGCCCAAGATTGAAAAAGTAGGCTTTGCTACTGAAGCCTGCAAGGATTCCGCCTGTGTAAAACTCCAGGTATTTCAAAGCCAAAAGCAATGGTGTATTTTTGAGTAGCTCCCTCCACCCATGATGCTCATGGAGCTGCAGGAGGCCAAGGGCAGGGCCCAGAAGTGGCAAACCCAACAAGCCTCCCCCAACTAGGCATTGGAAAAGGCCTACGGTTGCATCTTCAATCACACTTTTTTGTCACACTGTGGAGTGTGTGCCAATATTCCTTGTTCTGAGGAGCCATGGATTCTTCGCCCAGCCAGGGTAGGGGGTGTCCTGTGTCGCATCCAGCTTCCTACATCTCATTGAGGTACTTGTGTTTTGTGTTTATTACCTCACAGTGACACCTGCTGGAAAGGAAGCTTCATTCAGGCAAGGAAGATTAATTTTTACTCTGAATTAAACATTCACTAGATGCCATTAACAGGACATTGTGTGAGGCAAAGATCATAGAAAGGACTAGCACTAGTGAAAACACCAGCAGAATATTTAAAAACTCCCTGAGAACAGCAGTGAAATCTTGTAAAAAAGCCTGTTGCAATTTCCTGAAGGCAGGTACTGACTGACCATAGTTTTACACCTGAAGGCCAGCACCATTTGAATCCCAGTTCAGACTCTGGAGAAATGTGCTCTTTCTCCACGCAGTGATTTCCGAGCCTCCTGAAGCCATCTTCCAGACATCTAGTGGGGTATAATCAATGTATGGGATGTGTTTTTCTCCCATTCCCACATTTTAGGAAATAAAATAGTTATTTTGTTGATAAAAGGTGTAGTTCTCGCTTGGAGGTCCTTGCGTAATCTCCCAGGTTCCCAAGAGATTCAGAAAGCAACAGGAAGGTAGGGAGGACATCTGCCACTGTGCATTCAGAGAAGTGATTCTTCTAACATAGCTGTATAGTATTCAACAAACCAAGGCTGAATGCATTTCTCCCACCCACAAAAATACCACTAGGTGCCACTAAATGCCAGGGAATGTCAGTACTGGTCCCTAGATGCACATCAAAGTGAAAGTGCTGTGCATATTTCATATATACACTGTTTCATTACTATGCCTTTTTCCAATGACCAAAGTGTGAGGTCATTTTAGCTTTTAGTAGGATTTGTATTTGTTTCGGGAAACACCTCTGGCTTCCAAACGGAACACATAAACCTTCAGGTTTCAAATTTTTATTGGATATACTTTATTTTATGTACAGCATGGGTGAAATAATCTTGGTCTGTATAAACTGTTACATTCTATGTGTTTACATTTGAGAGGCACTGCTTTAGTCTCAGGATTAAAATAATGACAGTGTTTCATTTGGTTTTCCTGACATCTGTACTCAGAGAGGCTGTACTCAGTGGAATTCTCACCAGCATCTCATGTACTCAAAGGAAAAACTGATCCAACTGTATTTGTTTTTAGAATACTTTTGTATGTGCACATACAACACATACAGAAGTTTTAAAATTAAGGCTGTCAATGAAGCTGCAAACACAGCTTTGTCCTACCATCCTGTGAATTTTAGAGCAAGCACGAGGGGAACCAACATTTTTGTAAGTGGGGTTTTTCTCTCGGTTTGAGTTGTGATTTCCTTAAGCAGTGCAGGAGGACACAGACAGAAAGCAGATTTTGAGTACAGTGGCCTAACTGATTTTGAGAGGGGTATCAGAGGTCTTCCAGCAATATTCTAAGGCCAGCTCTGCTCTGTTCTCTACCTCAGCGATTGTCTGTCCTTTCTTCAGAAAGCATAGATGCAGAGTCAGGACATAATCCTGAGCAACCAGAAAGAGGATTAATCAGCACACAGCATGTAAATACCTCTGCCCTTAGCATCTGTGAAGTATCTCAGTAGCAGGGATCTCTGCTGGAGCTGCTGATGCTGGGTTCTGACACACAGCCCTGGGCGGAGCTCTGTAAGGCCAAGCTTCCTTAAACTGGCAGTGCTGAGGATCTCCTGGGAAAACTGCTGAAGATATTTGTGTTTCTTCAGTCAAATACTTGATGCCAAAGGCAGGATGGAAGTGTGTGCTGGAAAAGGAAATAAAGTGAAAAGTTAATAGCCATTCCTTTTACTGAAGAAACAAAAGCTCTGCAGAAGAAAAAGCAGCATTTGTGTCTATTGGTAATGACTGCTTCTTAATGCATGCAAGGAAATTATGCGGATCTTTTGCACACCCCTGCTCATATTTTGTTCTTTGTCACATGATAGGAATATTTTCTCAGTTTTTCTTTTGCCAAAAGTAATTTTTTAATAATTTTTATTCCAATATATATTTAGTTCAACCTCTCCTCCTCTTAGGAAGAAAATCTCCCTCTAGAATCCCATATTTTACAATTACAGTTTTCTCTGACAGGGAGTAATAAGAGTAAGCCTCTCATTGCTCTGATCATTTAGTTTGGCTGTGCTTCTTATCCCCACTCAGACATATTAATTTCAATGTAGTCTTCTCATATACAGAGCAAAAAAATTCTCTCCGGTACAGTTTTTTCCACATAGAAAATGAAGATGACTTTATCTCATGTACCTCATGCTTTAAGGTTTAATACACACATGTTTGCAGAGTGTGCTGAAGATGAAAAGCAGTATATAATAAGCAGTACCTTCTACTTTAATCATAAAGGCGCATTAGTGCTTTTCGTCATCCCTCAAATAAACAGCAGTGCTATTCCTTCCTAGACATCCATAAAAATATATCTATAAAACAGGAAGAAAAATAATTATAAGGTAAGGCTTCATAAATAAACCAATACAGAAATAAATTATTTTAAGATGACAATTGAAATCTCTCTCACTGGCTTCTTTTGATCTCCTTAAGGTTCATTAAATTGTGGGTGGCAGATCCTGCCTCCATATTTGAGAAAGAAGCTAAAGTGCTGCTTATGTGCAAGCAGAAGTTTCAAAGGTAATGAGTCTTGGGACCTATAGACCAGAAAGTGTAGGTTGATTTGCATGCATTTTCCACCTCTCCTGCTGCTTATTTGCATTGTTCGTAATTTTCCAGCCAGCTCAGAAATCCTCAGTTGATTTGTTAATATTTGCATACTGCTCATAAAGCATTACCAATAGTCTTCAGGTAGACAGGGAAAAAAAGCACTGACCCAGTGAACTTCCAATCAAATTACTTGAATTGTGACACTTTCATTTTCGTCTGCTTCTTACCCTGGATGAGCATCAAAGATTTTCCATAGCAACTGTGTATGATGAATTCACAGAAATATGCTCTAGATTGACAGTCTATAATAGAAAGGAGGTGCTGAAATTCTGCTTCCTTGGGTTCTATATGTAAGGGATATAGACATCCTCTATTTTTCTGTGGATATCCATGTTGATTTTCCTTTCTCTTATTTCTGTTGACTTTTTTTTTTCTTTTTTTCTCCATATTCCTTTGCTGATTAGGGTTGAGGTATGCTACAAATCAAATATCTATGAAAGAATTGATGTGGAATTGTCTCAGCAGATCTGCTAAAAGCAAAATAGCTCTTTGGATGCTGATTGATTGCCTTTGCCTAACTTTAGTTACATGCTGTGTAAGTTAGCTTTGTGGGCCGGTGCTCCACATAAGCACTGATAGAAGTGAGATCACCTGCACCTGGAATGGACTTCTATGGTAAGGAGCACTTGCAGATTCAAGCCCTATATTATGGACTAGAGGTAGTATCTGAATGCATCTTCAAAAAGAGGAAGAAAATTTTAACATCTTACATAAGGTAAAAGAGACAAGCAAATTCTAACTCTATAAACAGCTTACAAGACAACCAAGTTCATTACCAAGCACTCTGCAATAGGTTCTTCTCTTTGTTCTGGTGCCTAAACAATTCTTCTTTTTCAGGAAGGCTGACTTAAACAAGAATACCCCAAATAACATGTTGGGGTGTCATAGATGACTACTACAGACTGATTGCTGCTACAGGTCCATGATGTTTACCAGCATAGAATGTGAGGACTGGCTGTGGTGGTGAGCAGCTGTGCCCATGCCAGCCTACCCTGCTTTGTAGCATGACTGCTCACAGGTACATAGCAAGCATTTGTGCACCGTGCGACCTAAAATGAGTTCTCACCATGATAATCCTTTGGCAAAGGAAAGTAATCAAGAAATGTGCAAAGCTGATTACTTTAGCTCTTGTTTTTATTGTGAGCGACTTTTCACATGCTGTTAAAAGTCTGCAAAGGAGTTGCTAATGGCAGAAGGAGTTACAACGAGACAGGAGAGGGTGAAAAGAGCTGTTCACCACTGCACAGCAGTACTAGTATGGAAGATTATTGTGTAAAGTGCATAATCTCTTTGTATATAAGCTCCTGCTGAGACTGAATCCTAACTGGGACAAAAGCACAGCACGAGGAAGCTGATACTACTTAAATCTGTGCTAGGTTACTTTCTACCTCTTTCCTTCCTATGGTTTAAGGAGTCAACAGCAAGCATATCATGGTTCCACTATGCAGCACTTCTATAAAGAGAACAAAATTTCCTTAAAAACTACAAAGGACCTCCTGAGCATATGTTGTTAGTAACAAAGTTTTTGACAATAGGCATGAAGGAAAATAGAAAATACATTTTTGAAGAGTATTCTGACAGGTTTATTGAAAGTTTATTATGAAAATGCAGTACCTCCTACTAAGCCAAATCACAAAGAATCCATGAAATCAAAGACACAGCTATGAAACATATAATAAGCTGTTAAAATAGAAAAAAATAGTTCATCTCAGAGAAGAATATTTTGCATTATAAAGGCAGCAACCAGCAGATACAAATGGGGAAGCAAAAAGGCATTAACTTCTATTTCCAAAAAATATTTGGGCACAGAGGCCTGAAATCTGAAAAGATTTACAGCTTCCCTTTCTAAAAAATAATGTTTTGACACAAAGTACAGATTAGTGTGCATGTAATGGCTAGAAGACTTTAACAATGAGGTGTTATGACCACTTCCTAACCTCCTCAGTAGTAGCTGCTGCTGCCAGAGAGGAGCATGTGGTTTGCTGCATGACACTGTGGGAAATCAGCTGGCTTTCTCTTCAGTGTGTTAGTCTTCTCAGTGTTGAGCTGGGGCAATCAAAAGCTTGTTTGAATAGTGGAAAAGAAGAATATCAGAAGGCAGATTGGAAATCGAATTCAAATTAATAGTGTGACATCTCAAAGTGAGATTACCAGGGTAATCATATACAGTCATCTCAAAAAGAAGGATGTTATTTTAGGAAATAAAATTTCACCAAAAAAAGAGAATAAAGAGATCAGCTCCACCAAAATGGTGACTTTCAAATGGAAGGTAAATCTTTAATATGAAGCACTTCTTTACCCACTGTTGTGAAATCAGCAAATATATTTGAAAACATTTTTACCCTTATCCAAATATATATCCTAATTTTTATCTATATCAAAAATATCCAAAATAAACAGCTTCCCAATTTTATATTTTCCCCAGAACCTAAGATAAAGACATCAAAGACATTTTTAAATTAATGTTACTTAAAATAATTTTAGATTTATACTTGTGAGTGAAAAAATACAAGAAACATGTAATGTAAAGAAGGATGATTGTTTTATTATCTTTGTTATTTGTTTACACAAAGACTTGAGTACTCATTTGTATTTATTTTGAGTAAAAAGCTATCTGTTCTTTTGTGGTTTGCAACAAAGGCTAGGTGGTCTGGAGGGAGAGTGAGAGAACAAATGTAATGTAATGTGTCTGCAGCTTCTCAGATGCTGCAAAAGTCAGCAGAACCTGACCTGTATGGAAATAATCTGCAAAGTTCCTTTCCTGTAATGTTGGTACTAAGCTGTGTTACAGCCAAAAGTGCAAGCCAACAGGATTGTTATGCTACTATATAGGTCTCTTGAAATGTCATCTTTCTTTCAGGCAAGGTAAGTGAGCTTTTAGTTGTCTTCAATATTTTTTTCTTGGTAGATTATTAACTTTGAAAATACCTTTGTCCATCAGTTCTAGTTTTTGGTGGAAAATTAAGTGGTGAGTGCACCCCAGTGAATTCCTCCGATTCTGGGAGAGAGCTGATTGTTGACTATACTTGCAATAGGTATGGCCACATACCTGCTGCACGGGAATATGTGTACGTCGTCTTAGTTTTTTGCTTTTCATTTAAAATAAAGGAAAATTTTGTGATGCTTTGTGGGCTATGCCAGTCCATAGATACCTTGATTAATCCTATCTTAAGAGGTTGCTAGGGTTCATAACAGTGTGATACTCAAAAAAATAATTGTCTGTCTGTTTTACTTAAATGATGCACACATCTGTTGGACCATATTAAAAAAATGTTTTTACACTTTGAAGCTAAATCTAAAATCAGTCACAGGAAGAGCTTGTGCTGAGTTTCTAGCTGTGGAGTTTATTTCAGAAGGAATAACTCCCCTCTCTCTACCAGTACCTAGCCCACTTAGTTTGAATAGAGCAGCCTCTGCTCCTGCTTTCAGAGTGACATACAGAGTTGTATTTTGTAAATGGAGAGAAACACAGGTGTCCAAGAGAATTCTTTGTCTTTCTAAGCTTCACTTGACTGTCACTGTTATTTCTCCAGTGGAAAACTCTTTATTTTTTTCTGTTTAAACCCATTTCTTTTACTGAAAGAACAAAAAAAAAGGACCAGCATTTTTGTTCCTTTTGAAGTTGCCCTCAGAGCAAAAAATGACCTTCTGCTTCACAGTTAGAACATCTGAGAAACTTCTCTCATTGGTGTTAGCACATCC
>VXBQ01012314.1:1156-12057 GCA_013400175.1 Phainopepla nitens
ATGATCTTCAAGGTCTCTTCCAACCTAGTGATTCTGTGATTCTGTGATTTATGGCTGTTTATACACTTGGATCTAGACTGCATTTCTGGACAGAGTTCCAAGTGAGGGACAGTGTAAAAATTGCACAAGAGTCTTATCCTTTCTAAAGCACAGGAGCTGCCTTTTGACATATGTCCAGGGTTCATCATGTCCATGGGACTTCCAGGTCTAACTCTATCCTCAGAGACTGACAGCTTTTAGCTCTAGTGTTCCATATACCGTGTGTTTTTTGTGAACCCTTAGAAAGATGAAACCCTCAGGGAGCTGATAAACTTGTGCTTCTAGTGATCTTGCATTGTTGGAAAGGCACAACTCTGACTAACATGTCATGCATAGCGGTGACAGTACTATATTGTGAAATTAGTTAATTTAATGCATGTGGCAGGCAGGTAAAAATGTATTAGTATGCACAACCCCCCAACCTCTGTACAAAACTATTTGATATTTGGTAGTTGGTGAAGAAGCTCTGTAATATGAGTTTAGACAAGAAAATGCAACAGGGAGAGGAGAGGGCTAGAATATCAGAGCCCAAGGATGTTTGAGAAGGGGATGCTGCTACTGGCTTGAGAGAAATTTTGGGAGTTAAATATTTGTCTAGAAAAACAGTGGAGAGAAGCTATGTTGTTTAAAGTCTCCTGCACCAAAAAAGATGGATTATCTACCTGTAAAAGAGCTGCATTCTATAAAATGGCTGACCACTCCTCTTAAGATAGAATCAAGCCTACAAGGCTTTATGAGGCTTTACTTCCTGAGCAAAATGAGTTGAAAAGAATAAATTAATAGTGTCAGAGAAGTTCTCTCTGATTGTAGCCAACAACAGGTAGGAAAAACAGAAGTGTTGCATGGAGACAGTATCGGAAGTACAATCCAGACTGACTTGTCTTTGTATGTACTGTGAATGGAAAACTCTTGTAGATGAGAAGAAATGCTGCAGTTAGTTTGTGTATTAAATACTCAGTGGCCTTGCAGATATGCCTAACCTGAGCTGGAAGCTGATGACTTCCTACATGTTCTCCATGTTCTCCCTTCCTGTCTTTCCCATTTACACTTTTGTTTAATTTTTTAAAAATTTTTTGTTTCAAGGAGAGAGCAATTTTTAGCTTGAGAAAAAACCTCCCCCTTGGAGACACTAAGAAGGTGACAGCTTAGGTAAACAAAGTATATTTTTTCCTTCCAAATGAAAACTGTTTGTGAATTTTGTTTCCTCAAGATGATGTGTGAATTTCTTCCTTGAGCATCTTGGTTTTATGAAGTAGGGTCGAATATTTTGAATTTCTTCTTACACTTTTAGCATCAACTGATTATTTTTTAGCAAACATGCTGATAATTTTTTGGATATTTTTTTCTGACAAGTGAAGCTTTAATAAACTGCTATTTTTCAAAGTATCCCAAGTTCCATTTATCATAGGATGATCTAATAAAGACAAATATTCAACCAATAATGAAAAGCTAAGTAATGTTTAAACTCTGTTGTATGCAGGGAAGTACATTATGGCAGATCTAAGAGACAGTTTAATGGATTTAGCTTTAAAAATCAGACCTGGGCTTAGTATAAATCAAATACCACTGCATTTCAGCAGAATGTACACCCACTTATTCATTAACACTGTTCAGTGTAGATTATAAATATTAGTGAAGATACCTCCAGCACTTGAGGAGTCTTTCCTCAGACAGAGCAATAACTGAACAATAATGATGACAATCTTACTTTTATGAATCACTATAACTTATTGATTTGCACCTGGGACTTGAAAGAGCTCTCTCAGCCAGTATGCAACAAGGAATGGTTATAAGCTACTAAAAAGCTAAGGAAAGAAGGAGAGCAGACAGGAAAAGAAGAAAAGGAGAATAAAAGTAGTGGAAAAATGGTGGAAGTAACATTTGGTATCAGATAATTGCAAACATAATAAAGATGTAATGAGAGGGCCTCTAATTTACCAACAAGGTGATAAAAGATAAACTAATTATCCTACCTCACATATGTGTTTCTGCATACACATGCTGTTGAGGAAATTTATGGTTTATCTTTATTTTGCTTTCCAAAACAAAAAAAGAGGCAACATATGTAAATATTTTATGAATTGCACATGCATAATAGTGTAAGGGCAGGAGGAATGGGGACTTTGCTACTGACTGTGATATACAGCTTCAAAACAACTTAAGCAGTGTAAGGTTCTGGAAATATGATTACTATGAAAAACAGCAGAACACTCCTGTCTTCTTTTTGTAAAAGATATTTGTTAGAGACCTTTTTCCTATCTTGGGTCTCAAAATTGGTAGAAAATTGAATACCCTGTACAGATATGAATATAATACTGGCATATATCTCTGTTTTCAAGTAGGAGATGTTTGTGTATGTGTGTGCATTATTATTAGCTTTTCTTCTCTCTTCTTTTTAGAAGACAGAAAAGCTTTTATTTCACAAACATAAAAGACAACTGGAATTGTTTAACCATTGTGCTGGTCTCTGCCGTCATAGGGTTAATTTCTTCCCAGCAGCTACTTAAATGCTGTGTTTTGGATTCAGAATGAGGATGATGTTGATAACACACTGATGTTTTGGGGGTTGCTAAGCTGTGTTTATCCTGAGTCAAGGACTTATTTTTCCTTGTCTCATGCTATGCCACTGAGGATATACACAAAAGAAACTGGGAGGGAGCACAGCTGGGACAGGTGGCCCAAACTCCCCAAAGGGATATTCCACACCACGGAATGTCAGCCCCAGTGTGTAAACTGGGGGAGTTGCCTGGACAGGCAGGCTGATTTGGGTTTCGGAAGCAGGGTCCGGCATCAGTCAGTGGGTAGTGAACAATTGCATTGGACTTCACTTTTTTGTTTCTTTTTTATTATAATCATTTTTATAATTTACTGTTACTATTGTATTTTACTTTATTTTCAAGAATTAAACAGTTCTTATCTAAACACTCAACTTACACATAGATTCTTCTCTCCATTCCACTGGGGTGTGTGGGGAGACAAGGGGTCTGAGCAAGTGGCTGTGGTGCTGAATCTCCAGCTGGGCTTAAGCCTGGACAACCATTTATTTCATTATACTAAGTTTGCACTCATACTTACCAAGCCTCAAATACCTTGGATGCCACCAAATATTAAGTTCACTTAGAAATAGTGGTATTTTTCTGTGACAGTTTATAACAACAGCAAACTTACATATTTCATGCTAGGAATTCTTTATTCCAGCATTTAATGGTGTAACAATTGCTTTCTTTTTCAATACACTTCCTTTTTTAATGATCTAAAATTCCTATGCCTAATATACTGAAATCAGTTTCATCAAAGTCAGATTCTGAATCAGGCTCAGCTGTGTAAAAGAAATTTTGATATTCAGAAGTTCACCATAAAGCTCCACAGTGATTGAAGTCTAGAGAATTTCATTAATAGGGATAATTAAATTATAGCTTTTTTAAAAATTGATGTGTCCTGCTGGGAACCCTGAAGTATATATATAAGCTTATAATGTAATCCAATGAAACATAGGTGTTTATTAGTCTTTAGTATGAGTAAAAACATCAAAAGTGTTATTTTAAAATGTTTCTTAATTGTCTTAGTCTATGTTCGTAAAACCTCGTGTTGGCAAGTACAGTTACAAAATGAACTTGAATATGGAGTCCATCCATATTGGCTAGGTTAGTTCAGATTACAACGCAGTGGTCATATATTACCATACAAAGTATTCATACTGTAAATATGCTGAAAAAGAATTATTGCCAAGATACTGCATCTGTGGACACCTTGGCAGTGGTTTTCAGGTTATGCCTCACTGAGGTAACATAGAGTGGTGGTGAGATTGCCCTTTCACAAAAGAAAAAAAATCTTGTGAAACTCTTTTAATAGGGGACCTGGGAAGCACCCTTTTGGGTCTGAAGATTTAAAGCAAGTTAACCGTGTAACATAATCTGGAGGTTTGCTATATGGGAAGATGCAAACAACCAAGTAGGTACACCAACTATTAATCATGTTTGTGCTTTTAGCTGCTCTAGGACTTTTTTCTGACTAAATCATGATACAACAGTCCAGAACAGCAAGAAGAGGAACTTTAGTCTGTATCAAGTACTGCTCTATCCTCTCCGAAACTGTCACAGAGGGATTTCCATGGTGAGCAGCTCAAATCCCAATTAAAGCATCTACATTACATACAGTCCTAACAGGGTAATTGTGGTTGTGTAATTGTGTACCATTACCTGCATGAAGTGAATATCACAGTATTAAAAAAGGCAATTTTATGTCAAATTTATTTACAAAATGAACATGGTTGGACATGGAAGACATATTACAAAGTATGTTCACAGAATCAAAGCAAAGCCTGAAGGTTATGTGGATGCAGAAGCAGAACAGCAGCACTTTGGATAAGTTCTGTGTCTGGGATGCCTTCCCTCATACTGAAATATGGGATAAACTTAATAATTAACTGTGATGCCTTCTCCACATTTCCTATGAACTCTTCCAGGACACCAACAGAAAGATACAATGCAGTAAACTTCCAATTTTCTGTGTCCAGTGTCAAAAACATAATTTGCCTTATTGATTACTTTTCTGGACAATAATTCATATTAAGATATTTGAATTTAAAAATAAGTATTAAGAAAAAGGTGTCCAGTTAAGCAATCCGTGAGAAATGTTTTTGACTGTAAGCAACAAATATGAGTTCAGAGTTCCACAACATAAATATGGGTTTTAAAAGAGGTGCAAAATAATATATTGGAACCATAACAATCACCTTTTTTTTTCTGGGAATTTCTGCCAAAAAGAAACAGTACATATGTGTTGGATTGGCTCCAGCCAGCAGCCAAACAGCACTCCAGCCATTCCCTGACTCCCCTCTTCTGCCAGGTGGGAATGAAATACAAGGAAAGGGAGAAGACTCATGAGTGAAGACACAGACAGTTTAACCTGTGAAGCAAAAGCTGCACATGCAGGCAGAGCAGAACAAGGCATTCCCCAGGACAAGCGGGTGTCCGGCCACTCCCCAGGAAGCAGGGCCTCAGCACACCTAACACTGCCTTGGGAACACAGATGCCATGAGCCCAACTGCTGCTCCTGCCTCCCTCCTGGAACTGCTCTTGCTGAGCACCACGGGCCATCTCCTTGTCCACTGGGGTCAGCCGTGCCACCTGTGCCCCCTCGCAGGCACTTGCCCACCCGGACCCTGCTCATTTGGAAGGCACAGGGAGGATGAGAAACAGAGAAAGGCTCGGCATGGTGCGAGCACCGTTTGCCGGTAGCTGAAGCACTGGTGTGTTATCAGGATTGTTTTCAGCACAAATCAGAAACGCAGCACTTTCTGGGCTGCCCTGANTGACTGACTTCTTTTGCGATGTGTTTGTGTACCAGCTACTTTGGAATTGGGAATAAGAAGCTGATGTTTAAAAACACACTAAACTGTCATTATCACATGCTAACAATGTCCTGTTAGGAGTCTAACATATCTAATACTTCTGTTCACAGCCAGTGTGTTGCATGGTACTATTGCTATAGCAATTCTCAATTGCTTCAGTCAATAGCCTCCAAAGTAGCAAACACAAAAAAACAAGAGACTTATTCTATCTGCAAACCATGGTAGGTGGGAGAAAGTTGCTGATCGGAGTCCTGTCTAATAATTTCAGCATTAGACATTAAGGCTGTAGAGTATTTTATTATACATATTTATTTATTTTTATTTATTGGACTTACTTTATTGACAGTTGACAATTAAAGATAGTGATACCCTGATAATTAGTCACTGTTTGGTGGCAGGGAGACTGTTCCCTTTGTGGGTAAAAATATCAAGTTACTTTTGAACCTGAAGTGTAGGAGAGAGCAATCCTCAACTAATCACTAGGAGACATGAAAAAGATATATGTCTCTGAGAACAACTATCCCTGTATGAAATATGATGTGCTAAACATCTCCTATCTGTATGAAACATGATGTGCTAAACCCCTCCTACAGACCAGACACTCTGTCCCACTTCTATACCAAATAAAGATCAGGAGTATCATCATTATTTCAAATTGATAAACTGACAGAAAAAGTTAGTGCGTTGGTTTTGGTTGCACTGTTCTCAGCCAGATGTGCTTGTCTTCCCATGCTTTAAAGGATTTTCATTACATGAGCCTGAGGAAGATAACCTTGATTATTTTTTTCTCTCAAAATAAAAAGGACTATTATAGTCTAGAAGTCAGAATATTGTCAAAATCAAAGAGGTCAATGGAAAATTATGCTTTTTCTGTTGGATAGGCATGATGAATGAGAAGTGACTCATGACTCAAAAATATGAATGACAATTCATTAAGCCTATGGAAGAAAATACCTAGAAGAAGAATTGAAAAAAAAATTATGCTAACAGGATCCTTTACTTCTGGAACTCTTGACTCACCACTCATCAGACTTTCCTCTGAAAATCACAGGCCTCCTGAGAATGAATAGAATGAATAGACATAAGAAAGTAGTTTAATTCTCGTTTTCTTTACTTTCATTCTAGGTTAAGGCTAGTCATTAGCCTGAGGTTGCCACTTGCTAGGGAACAGGTGATTGCTTCCTTAAGATCTTTCTGTAAGATCACACATATAGAGCTCCAACAGAAAAAGCCCATTCAGGTCTTGGGCATATTTGGATAATCATTTGGATAGTGTCTGGATTTTCGTTCATACTTGTTGCTGTTAGAAGTTCCTGTATTATACTATCTTCAGTATTATCCTGAAAATATTTTACATCAGACATTTCTGTGCAAATGGACACTAATGTTAGTTTGCTTCCTTACGTGCTAAGCTTTTTAAAAAACACCAACTGGCGAAAAAATTTCAACTCATTTCAGAAAAGTACAAGGTCTCTGTTGCCTTGTAAAAAACCATTAAAAATATGTTTTTTTTAAAATAAGCAGAAAGTGGCTGATTTTATATTTTATGGAAGATAAAGCTTTGAAAGTTTTCTTATTTTGGCGACTATGGCACAGACAAAAGCAAAATTAACCTGTGCCATCCCACTGTCATTTCTTCTAGATGGGAGTTGTAGTCAGAAACCTGTTAGTGCTAGAATGTATCCCAACTGAGTTGATTTTCCTAAGTTTTTTGGGAATAAGAAAAGCAACTGTTTCCATACAGGAGCTATAGAAAAAAAACCAGCAAAATTGATCACTGCTGGCCTCGGACAAAAGGAGTAGAAATCCTGTCTTACAACAAATTCTCTCTAAGCTACACACTTGCCTGATAGTTAGAGGGTAATTGCATCAAAGATTGCTTTTTTAACACATTAGTGTCCATTTAAACTTTTTTATTCCTGATGGGATGAAGACATAATGTTTCATTTACTCTGGATGGTGCTAACAGCCTTCTCATGGGTAGGTTCTGTTTGCAGAGCTCATAAAAAGAAAAAGTTTTTTTTGTAAAATAACATGCTACCTGTTGTAAGCCTCCATTTTCCCTTTGCTAGCAAAGTCGGTCAGCCAAAGTGGCTTATTCCAGCTGTTTTGTGCTATGCTGGTAATGTAAAGCAGTAGAAGCTTCTGTTTACTTAGGTGTTTAAGACTGTAGGGAGGCTTCTTTGTGTGATGGCAGAAATATGAAGCAGAGACCGTATCTGGACTATATATCACTTCCAAAGAGTACATTATTTCCAGTTACTGCTTTCCATATGTACTGATCAAACATGCTTGGTAAGCTGAGTGTTTTCATTTGAATAGTAAAAATCTTGTATCTCTCAGACACCTAGTATTTTTGTGGCAAATAACACAGGGAGTGAACACATTTCCTTGGTATTTTAGGGTGAAGAGCAAGTAGAACGGAAATTTTCTGTAATTCAAATAAAAAGAAGATAACAAACGGTGGGTTTTTAGCCCTACCACTCTTTCCTTATCTTGGAGTACAGCTCACTGAGATGCAGAGCAGGGAGTACAGCTCTTTGAAAATACAGTCAGCACAATCGCCTGTGGGCTTCATGTTTAGGATAAAGGCTCATGAAGAAAGATGAAGAAAAAAAGTTTAATATTAAGCAAATTTTCAGCTAGGTT
Source organism: Phainopepla nitens (assembly GCA_013400175.1). Classification (NCBI taxonomy): domain Eukaryota; kingdom Metazoa; phylum Chordata; class Aves; order Passeriformes; family Bombycillidae; genus Phainopepla; species Phainopepla nitens. The sequence goes on from VXBQ01012314.1 coordinate 9,198, forward strand.
TACCAGGCTGTGCCAGGTGTGCCACAAGCAGAAGTATCTTCCACAGCAGAAGGTAATTGCTAAATTTAACAAATTTAAATCTTTGCAAACTCACTTTCTCTGCTCCCTAACTTAATTTTTAGGCACATCCAGAACTCCAGAACCTCAAAATGAGAGGACATGCTTTTATTTTTCTTCTCTTTTGATGTCACTTTGAAGGGAGAATTGGAAGTTTTTGCCTTTGCCCCTTTTATCATGAGACTACTTGAGAGCAAGCTGTGCCCCCACCAGCATTCCTGCCTGTGCTCCATCAGCTGAACCTATCTTTTTTCTTTATGTGTGTGCATGCATGTGTGTGTTCCAGTGTATGTGTGTTCCTTCTCACCTACACCCAGCTTCCCTGTCAGAGGATACTGTCCTTGAACTTGATCAAAACCCTCATAAGCTGTGCCATGAGTTGAGTCACTTACCTCTGCCTCTGGAGGAGTTTATCTCCCTTGACAAGGTTTTGTCTGGTTTTAGTGCCACGGCTGGTGACAGGCCATGCATGCAACAGCATGTGACCCCGGCTTCTTGCATCCGTGCGGGCAGTCGTCAGAGCTGTCACACAGTCAGAACAAGTTAATTCAGCATGTGGAGAGAGAGGTGCGGTCTGTAATAATATCAGGCCTCTGGAGAGGGTGCTGTCAGGCAGCGTGTACTGGTGGCTGCCCCAGCTGCTATCTCCTGCCTACGAGGATGCAAGCTGACAGGCGGCAGGTTTATCCGCCTGGGGCAGGCTGGGGAGCAGGCATGTTAATTTTCTGTCTGTGCAACAGAGCTGGTAATATTGCTTGCTGTGGTGCTTGAGAAACCACTTTGTGCCTCTCACCTCGGACTATTGTTGGAGGCAACAAGACGCACTTGCTGGGGTGTCCAGAAGACAGTAGCAGATTTGGCCTCTCTTCTGCTGCAGCTCTTGGGCTGCTCCTCTTCTGGGCTTTCTTACTGTGCTCTTCTTGATTTCTCTGCATCTGTTTATTTATTTCTCCCTTCGACAGGTTGTTGTTTGTGATGGCTAGATGCCTTTTGTAGGGCTATTTATTCAGTTCACTTGTGTTTGTGCGTGTATATATACACACACAATGCATATGTACACACATGGAGTTTCTTAAAGGATTTACAGCTCTGGATGAGGCAGAGTAAGGCAGAATCTCTGCCTATAAAATATATGTAATACTGTAATTAAAATGATACCAATACTACTAATAATCTGTGTCAGTTGAATGAAATTTCTCTTCACTGATAGACTTGAGAGACTTTAGATCTGGCTGGTCAAGGACTCTGTGTCTATAAATATCCGGGTGGGATTTCAGCAAGACTTTGTAGCACTTAATTTAGCAACCAGAATCAGCATGTGAAAATGGTGGGATAAACATAAAGAAGGAAAAAAATCCCCATGTTTTTATTTACTGCTACATTCTTCACTAAAATACACTTAATTTAGGAATTCAGCAAGGAAAGTATGACTGCTGTAAAGGAAGCAGTAAAAATGCTACCAGCCTAACAGGCTTTTGCGTGGTGGGAGTGGGAAGTGTGCAGGAAATACCGTACATATACACACATAGAAGTGGGCAGACCTATGCCTGTTAGCTGGGATGTGAGTTGAAGAAAATTCTGATCCTTGCCTGCAGCTGTACTGGCTTTGCTTCTTCTGCCTTGCATAATCTAAACCAGAAAATCTCTCAAATGAGATAAATAGTGTTTTGTTTACACAGCCAAATAGTATGTCTTTTGTCATAAGCTGTTCTGTAGTTGATTGACTGAACTCAGTAAAAAAAAATGTCACTTTCACTTCTCTCTTTATTTTTGGCCTGGGTAAGGCTGTGGGAAGGGAAAAGTGCGAACAAAATTGAAGGGGGAAATCACTCTGAAGTCCATTGGTCTTTCTTTCTGAGTGGTAAAATCAGAGAGAGGACAAAGAATTTCCTTTTAATCTCTTGGCTATAGTAATTGAATATGGACGAATTAGATTTGAGATCCACATGTCTGAAGCTGATTCTAGAATTACATATTTAGAAATGAAGGCAAAATCTAGTGATTTAGGAAATGCAGGTTAAGAGTTGACTCATTACAGCTGAATTCTACTGTGGGCTCAGAACAAAGGGAAGGAAATGTCTTTTCATACCATGTTAATTAAAACTGTGAACTCCTTGCTGTAAAGATGACGTTGAAACTAAAGTTAATATGAATGAGAAAAAAGGGTAGGACACTGATAGCTAAAAAGAATATTCAGAATTGCAACAACTAATGGTAGTGCATACTTCAGAAGAATTATTAACCTGAAAACTTCCCAGTTCTAGTATTAGACAACTGAAGAATATCATATACGTTACTTTTAGGGCTAAATTCAGGAGCAGAATAACACATTACTTGGACTGTGTTCTGGCCCAGCTGGACAACACAGGCCTCAGATGGGTCAGGACTCTACCTCCAGTTGGGAGTGCTGCGACTGGGCTGTGAGGTCTGGCTTATTTACTGAAAGTAATCTTAAATTCTTGTCTTTCAGCTGGACACCAGGGGCTTGCCACTGCCCTGATTTCCAGGTCTTTTGATTCTTACCTTTGAATTCACATTTTAAGGAAACCATCCAGAATGAATCGAAGGCCTTTCCTTTCCAAGTGATCTTGGAGTTTTCATCACCCCATATGTTTGTATATGTATNGTATATGTATATAAGAAGGGTTTATCCTTAGAGGTCTCCAACATGGAATTTCAGTTTGTTCAGTTAGTTTCAACTAATTAGTCAAGCATGAGACCATGCATTTCTTAAACAGGACCACCAGCTGTCCAATATAGAAAAACATCACTGAGGGTTACAGCACTAAAGCTCTTTTTTTTT
>VXBQ01012314.1:15409-38269 GCA_013400175.1 Phainopepla nitens
TCCCAAGAAAACATCACTTCCTGGGGTGGCCACTTCCTGCTCACCAAATGCCCATCAATGTCAAACAAGGCAGTACAGGGAGAGAATAGAAGAAAAGAAATGAAAATTAGGATTGCTATTTCTTTCCGTTAGATGTGATATACAGCCAGCTCCTACTTACCTGTTGTATGATCACCGTATTATATGAGATGTGTGGGTAGTTCTGGTGGCTTGGTGAGGAATTAGGTCCATTTAGGAGAAAATCAAAAGTTTCAGTAGGAGGCAAAGTCATGTAAAGTCCTGAAGAGGAGGTCTACGACTCTCGAGTGCCAAAGTCTGAGTCCCTTCAGCAATTATACGCTGGAGTGGTAGGAGTAAGGAAAAACAAGAGAAAGTAATGGCTGTCTGGAGAGAGTAACAGGAGAAAGGTGTTTAATTTAAACCAAGATGTTACTCTTCCCCCTCAATATCATTCCTATTCATTCCCATGAAAATGGGAGAGAAGAATTATTCTTGTCTGATAATCTTTAGTGATATGATGATTTACATTGGAGCGTGATTGCTTTCTGGATAGCTAAAGGTTAGTCTTTGGAAAAAGCATTAATGGGAGAAACTCCATGTAGAGTCAGGTACTTTTGTTACACATATTGTTATGCATATTTGAAAAGAACATAAAAGCTCTGTTTCCTTCAGGAGAGTAGGAGCTGCACAGCAAGAGCTTTTACGGCTCTTTGCTTTACCCATTTCTCGCCTCCGTAGCCATTGTTCAAGTCCCAAAACCTGATCTCTGTCAGTTTTCTCAGGGTCACATTGTTATTGCTACTGTGGCTGTGTCTAGTGTTTTAGCTTTCTTGCCCCCTTTGCTCCCTGTTTCTGTGGTCTTTTGGCATCCTTTTTTTACAGACACACAAAACCTTTCAACAAAATATCCAGTGAACCACCTTCACCGATGGCATGAGCTGGGAGGAAAAAGTTCATTGAATATAGAGATTCATCAAAATCTCTTCCATTCTGTTCAACAAAGCACAAGATTTTTCTGGTCCAGATTAATTTCTCAGTTCTCTTTCAGGTGTTATAGTGCAGCCTGTTCTGCCTCTCATTCTGCCTGTTCTGGTTCACCCACTTCTGAAGGCCAGGAAGGGGTGAGGTGGCAGAAGTTCATGAAGTCCTCAGAGAGCTTTGAGAAGTCAGGCTGGAAATTGCTGCAGAATGAGAAAGCTGCTACATAGGTGAGATGAGGTTCTGGTAGTGTGAACACAAGGGCCACAAAAAAACCAGAGGCCCCTTCCACACCAAACAAATTACCTCAGGAGAGCACAGTGAGCATGACCTTGAAATGAGCATATGACTCCATGAAAATTGTGCTGTAAAGAGTAATCATATACTGGCCAGTTTATTGTAAGGAATAACACCAGAAGGGCCATAGAAGAATTTGTAAAATGATGTTCTGATGAGCCTTGTCTCTTATAAAAGATGCAAGTTTGAGGGAGTTGTTACAGTGGGTAAATTAAAGAAGATTTTCCAATATTGAACAAATATGTCATATGCCCTTTTCTCCTAGAAGTTTGGCTGATGAATCAGGTTTATGCTGGTATTTTCTTTCCTCGTTATAAATGCATCAGTCTGATTTCCTGCCTATGTATATAATCAATTTTTCTCTCTCACTCTCTTCTTTTTTGTCTTTGTAGATTAAAGAAGGAAAATATATTGGTCTGATTGTTTCTATGAAAAGTGCAATAAAGCTGATTGTATGTTTTTTCATTTTTCTGTATTTTCTGTCATTGAATTGTATTACTTTGCAAAAGAATAAATGAAGGAAGTGGAGGTTGAAAATTTGGTCTGAAATCCTCTTGGTGGTTTTGGTATTTATCAGTGTAGTCCTTGCAATTTGTACAGGCTGTATTGGTTGTTACACTAGAGAACTGGAAGAAAATGTCCAGTTTTATTCTTTTCCTGTTTCATCCTAGATAAGATCAGGGGTGACATCTTTTACAATTAACAAAACCTCTGTCTCTCTGTGTGTATTTATGGATTTATTGCGCAGATTTATCAAGCAAAGGGATCACTGTAGCACAAGTAGAAATCTAGTCTTGTTCCCTTTTTCTCCACTTGCATATCTCACCTGTGGTGCTGGTAGAATAACACAGAGGAAGGGTTTCTCCAGCTCTGGAAAGCCAGATAACTTCCTTTATATGGAAGGAATTTCCAGAATCATACTGTGTGATATTGCACTAAATTTATATTAATTAAAAATTTATTTATTTTAAAGCTGGGCCTGAGAGTTGCTGGTGCCTAGCATTTCTGGGAATTTATAAAAATGTTATACTGGTGCAAAATTACGTGTGTCAAGGTGTTGTAGTGTCCAAAATCAAATCTTCCTTGACCTGTATTATGATATTGTGTAATTTTCATGTACTTACACCTGTAATACATTTGGAACTTTTGTTAAACTTTTCTGACGTCATTGAAAATAAGATAGAAACAATGTAAGCTTCTTGAAATATACAAACACACAGAGCTCAATTCTACTCTGGTCAAGAAGGTAAATTAATATGAAGGAAAAGTGTTGCATAAAACCTTTTCTTTCACCAAATTCTGCTTGAATTCTCCACCTGGCCACTTCAAGGCAATTTTAACTAACACTTCCCCTTATTTCAGTATTATCATAGGGAGGTAATTGCTTGCTCCTATTAACACACGGTCAGGATTTTGAGCTCACCTCATTTTCTAAAAGAAGCAATATAATGATGTGCCTTTCAGTCCTTCAACCTTCAAGTCATCAAGTATTTAGCTCATTAGTGGTATGATTCCCTTCTGACTATAAGGAATGGTTACTGATGCATTAAAGTGATAGGGGTTAACTTTTCATCACAGAAGCCTGTGGAAACTAAATTACTTTCACTCACATTTTTTGTAGAGTTTGTTGCTCCTATTAGAAAGACATAGAAAAACTTTGTCATATACATTTGATATACATTAGCTTGGAGCAGGAAGTTCAAGAAGGCATATGAGAAAATTATGGGGGGTTTGTAAGCATTCCAGACTAGGGATACACAGATGAAAGGTTTAGGTCACTTCAGCATTTATCTTCAAGATAATTTTCTTAAAAATATAGTCACTGATTTAAAATATGCAGAAAATGGTGCCAGAGCTGAATACAATATTGCTGGTGCCAAATTAGCAGCACCAAAGAAAAAGTATAATCATTTTTCTCTTTCTTCTGGCCAAAGTCCAAATGTAGTCTCTATGAGGTTTGTCTTACTTTGTGGTGAGAGCATATTTTTGGCTCATATTCAGCCTAGTCTCCACTGCAATTCCCTGTTACTATCCAAGAGATCAGATTTCAATGATATTTAGGTGTTGTAAATATATTTTGAACTCCTGTGGTCACTAGGGTAGTGACAACAACCCCACACGGCTTGGATGAGGGAGGATGCTTTTTTTTGCCTATCCCTTTGTCAGAAACTTTCTTGTTGTAGGTATTTACTTTATTGTATTTGAGTTAATTTACCATCTGTACTGTAGAAATACCAAGCATTATAAGTAAAGGCTATATTTATAATCCCTTACAGAAACGATGCCTCAGTAATGTTTTAAAAAATGAACATCACTGTAATGGAAGGCAGTGATGACATTATGAAATTTCCCTTAAGCCAGAAAAAAGGACACATCAGAGTTTATGGCAGGCCTACACATGGTGACCACTTGCTGCTTAAGTCTTTCATTTAATAAATGGGTTGTTCAATTTATATTCATGTGCATTGCAGCATCTGTGCTGAGATTTTTCATGAGGAGGACTAGCCCTCATACTGTCTGGTTTTAGTTTTGGGTTTTGTGTAAGTATTTTTTAAAAATTTATGTGGGAACTGTTCTTTTATAGAATCTGAACTTTCAGCTTTTGCTAGTTGCTCATAGCCATCCTAGTTTACCTTTTCTCAGGGAGAGGCACAAATAACTCTTATCTTTCCACTTTGGTCCTTTGATTATAGTTTCCCAATGGTTTAAAGAGAATTACTAAACTGAGAAGTTTTATCCCTGGACAACTATTCTGCTTTGTAGAGGTGTCCTGCTTCTGCAGAATTTCATACTATGTATCAAGTGCTTGAAAATAGAGAAGCATCTATGATGATGTAACACCCTGTCTGGTCCCAGTCCCCATAATATCTTGACTGGCCGGTAAATTTAAACAAGGCCTCAACGAGCTCTGGGAAAAACCTGAAGATACTGATAGTTTCCGCAGGATATATCCTTCATATTACGTAAAGGAGTCTTGGAAGAGATAGAGAATGTTTCCCCCACCCCTGTCTTTTTTAATCCAGGGATCTCTTGTCTCAAGCAGCTTAAGAAAACACAACTTGAAAACTATATTAATAATTAATAGCTAGATCCTGAAAAAGACCCCTGGCGATTCAAACCCCTCTTTCTCTCAATAGTTCACTATTTGAAATGTGTTTCTGGCTGAAAACAACAACAGCACAAAAACCTCGCTGAGAATAGGAAGTTGCTGCAGGAATGAAACTCCCATTCTGGCTAACAGGGCTATGTTTTCCTATGCAAATGCAGCAAAGCCCAGAAATTAGCAATGACTGCTAAATTAACACACTTGAAGAGCTTGGCTGGTCCTAATAGGCAGTCAAATGGTCTTGTTACATTGTAATGGTGCCAAGCTAATTGAAGTGATTACTGTTGCTCATGAGCAGCCCTTTTGAAGTAGAAGTCTTTTAAATTATCCATAGACGTTAAATGTCAGACACTATTGTGTAATTATACTTTGTAAACGCTGAATGTCATAAGGCATCACAGGTAATTGAGGTTTACAGAGAAGAGCTTTATCTAAACCTAATTGAGCATCAACTCTTTGTCACTATTTCTAAACCTAATTGGGCATCAAATTTTTGTGCTGGGGACACTCCAACACCTCATGGCAGCCCTCCTTTCGTAATTATCAGTAGGGAAATACATATCACAGCAAATCTGACCTTCCAAACCCAGGACCTCTCTCAGTCCAGCCTGTACAGTCCAAGCAATGGAAGTTTTTACAGGGAACCAGGCCTCTACATTTCACAAGTGCTGAGCATCATAAGCTGACAGTGATTTCCTGGTTCATCTCTATCCTGGTTTCAGTTGTCACATTACTGAGCCACTACAGTAGTCAGTGGAAGCTTTGAAATGCATGAAGAGCAGAACTTGGCTAAGTAATATGTGTATTTATTTTAAATATTTTTTATTTTATATACTTTTATATAATTATTTCCTATTATTTGTATTCCTAGGAGAAGTTATGATAAATAGCATAGAAATCTCTTTTGCAGCTGAACCTTTGCCTTCTGCTCCTATCACTTAACTTGGACACAGCTATTAAGCCTTCTGAGGATTTCTTCAGGTAGATAGATAGCTGCCTACGGAAGTCTTCTGCTAGGATCATTCACTGCGATTGATTGCATTAGTATGTCTGAATTTTGTATCTTGGATCTTGATAAACTTTTTAATTCCCCCCTCCATCCCTCCCACCCCCTCCCCCAAATCCAATAATGACTGTTATGCAATCTTTACTCTCAGTCTTTTGTGCATATCTTCAAATGAATTCTATTTTACAGACTTAAGACCACTAGCTTTATTCATACAAAGTCTTATCCAAAGTTTATTGAGATCAAGTACTTTGCCCCTGAATTCAGTGCATTTGGTTTTCAAACTTTTTAAAACAATAAGTTATAGTAATGGTTCACTTTTCAGAAGATACATAAGTCCAAGAACTGGTTACTACTGCCACTTTTGAGTAATTTTGTTTCACAGTCTGCTTTGCGTGTTTTCATCAGATGCTAGTGGATAGCAAGTGTTGAAAGCACTCATTGCAGATAATGATCTTACATCTGCTTTTTATTAGTTAATTTTAATAGTGTGTTGTGACTGGGGAGGAATTTCATGTACTTGTGGGATGAAACTCACTGTGTTAATGTGTATTTCAGAGTAAAAGTGCAGAGGTTTTCTGAGACAAAAAAATTTCATCTCAGCATCTCAATCCACTTGCAAAGGAAGAGTCCTCACTGGTTACTCTAAATGTTTTCACTTTGTTTTGTCATATTATTATATATCAGAAACCTCTGAATTTTTATCAGACAAAGGATAAAATAGAAAGTGTTCACCCACTTGGTAAAAAGGTATTAAGGTATGTATCCTGTAACTTTTTTTTGCTTTGATGAATCAGATTTTTTTTTGTTTGTTTTTGGTGGTGGTGGTGGTGTTCTTGAGGTAATAGAATTATATAATTATTTTCCTTTAGCTTGTCTGTACAATTGTATTTTAGAAACATAAGCGAATTCAAATTTCACTTCTGGACAAATCCACTGAATTAAATTGTCCCATAGAATGTAGCAAAAATGGAAAACAATAAAAGGAAACACTGTAAAATGTCTCAAGTGCATATCCAGTTATATTTGAGATCTATCACTTTGATGTTTGATTTAGTCCTATCATCTACGTGTTTGATAGCCTCAGACTTCCTCTTTCTCATATAAAATCATATACATGTCGTTTCCTGGGATGTGCTGAAGACTGTTGTCAAAAAGGCGTTTCATTCTCACTTGTCTGCAGCAGTCCTGACATGACTGCTAAAATATCAGAAAATGAAATTAAACCTGATGGCTGTGCTATCCCCAAAGGGCAGAGAACTTGATTTCACTCAAGGCAGAACACACTAATCCCCAGCATTAGCAGCTTGCCAAGGCTGTCTAAGTCAGTGCTTGTCTTTGTCAAGAGTGGGAAGAGGGAGAGATATAAATGGAGGTGGTGAGTAGGACAAGTTTGATCAAAAGGAAATTGGTGCTAACCAAAGAGATTATCCACAAACTACATTTTGCAAAGATCAAAAATAAATGATATACTAGAAGGAATAAGAAAAAAGAAGAAGAATTAAAAATATTGGTTTATTTTTTCTGATTTGAGAATTAAACCTCCTTTCAAGATTGTAAATTTAAACAAAGTTAATTGTACAATTGTGTATTTCTAGGAGTGATAAATGCTGAAAATATCTGAGATTTTATTACACATTTTTTAACAAATTAACATTGTTTATTGTGAGAAGACAAACACATACTCAAAAACCAAAAAAGATACTCTAGTAAAAAAACTTATTAGGGACACACAAGTATTTCCCAAAACAAAGCTGATATCTCCAAATCTTAATTTTGAACAGATAGTCCTCCACCCCCAAGAGCTGCAAAAACAACAGGGTTGTCATTTGATATATACCAAATATACCCAACACCTTCTGCTGTTAATCTGGAAAGGTCTGTACCTTTCCAGCAATGCTGCATCTACAGAGGATAGATGTGGAACACTGTGTTTTTTGCAAAGGGCACCATTGTTTTTAGCTACACATGTTAATCTGTCAATAGAATAGAGACAGATGAGTCACACCATGACCTTGACAAATTTTCTTTTCTTTCTAATGTTTTGACAATATCTTTTATATTCTTGGCTCAATTTTTTGGTTTTACCATTTTTTAATGGAGTGCAACCTGCATCACACTTCAGTCTACTTTCTGTCATCTGACTTGTTCAGTCTCTTTATTTACAATAGAACTGGCAATATCTGTATTAAATATTAAATACTAGATATTGTATGAGTGATTTGCTCATCCTTTAATGTCAGCTCCAGCAATTCTGTCCTAATTTCCATTGAGGAGGCTAGTGTATGTTCCTAATGTTCATAGAAATATTTGCAGACAACAGACTCAATAGAAGTATTGTAGAAATAAGAAAATTCCATTTATTATTGAAATTTTACCTTCTGGTCCCCATCTAATGTTTCCCCTGCATCTCTTGCTCTGTTTCTCACTGTGCCTCACCCACTGTTTCTCAGGAATTCTCAGAGCAGGCCTTAAACACACTCTTATTCTCTTCACTAAATTTTTAAGATGAAATTGAAAGAAGATTCTGAAGAAAGACATCCAGAAAATGTGGGTTACAGGAAGGGATATTACAATGCAGCTAGCTCTTCTGTATCAAAATATGACCATGAAAGTGGAGAGCCATTTTGGAGCAGACTGAGACATGCTGATAGAAACGCTGTGCAAGCAAAATGTTTGCGTCAACCAGTATTGAGCAAAATAGCCTCACGACTTGCTGATTTCTTCCAGAAGTTCTTGTACCTAACACTGATTCCTATGAGAGCTACATATACTGCTCAGTCAATGTGTGGTAGGGTGGCAGCCAAGAAGTTCTTGTGAGCTGCTGTGCTTTTTGCTCTGGTGGGCATAATGCTGTAGGTGTGGTAATGTGTATATAATTTCCCCTCACTGTTGTGTAATTTTGCAGAGACAGCCTGGAACTTGTGTACTTGTGTGAGTTTAGTGGTTTTTTAAATTTTTTTTTCTTGTTTTTTATAATTTTCTCTTTTATTTGCATTTAATTATTTGCTTTTATTTTATTTACAATTTTATAATGGAATTTTTTTTGGCAGATGAATATTTCATAAATGAATTATGTTTAAATGTTTAAAAATGTTTGGTTTGTTCTTTCAGTAAACAATTTTATCAGCACGATAACACCATCCAGAGAATGTGTCTGGTGGACAGTACACACACACCTAGGCTCTGTTATTATAAAGGCTCCCAGCTATTTTCAGAGGGCACACTACAGTTCCCTGTGTCAGGCTGACCTCTTCTGTAAGAGTTATCTAGCCTTCATGTGGTGCAGTCAGACACTGACCTTGCACTGTTCCTTTGGAAACAGCTTCACTTTACTGCCTGCAATATGATAGTTAGAAATCCCCTTTTTGTTTTTTTTTAACCCTTTTATCAGTGATACCTTTTCTTGTCCTCTCACTTTTGCAAAGCACCCTTGACATGTGTGAAGTGAAACAATACTGGCTCATCTTTTGGACTGCAGATGGTTTTACAGATTTGGATGCTTTTGTCACAAGATATTTGGACCATTTCTTCATTCTTGGAGGCAAAGGATGGTGGCACACCCCAGCAGCAGGTCAGGCTTAGCTTAGGCTTTGCAATCAGCCATGTGAAAGAAGCTCTTTGATCTCATTGGAGACGTGCTACTGCCCAGTGTGAAAGAGTTCACTGATCTTTTGGAGAATTATGCTGGTTGTGTATCTTACTAGCGTATCTTGCCTGAAGTGACATCCAGGTGATTTTAGTTCAGTAATAAATCATGACATGTTTCTAGGAATCATTGTCCTCTGAGTGAAGTGGTGGTGAATATTCAGGTGAAAGTGGTTGAGCTTAAAACATCTTGCAAATTGGAGAGAAGCTGACTTTTAGATCTTGGACATCTGATTCCCATGTTGGTTGATTTTCCAAAAGCTGATTCCTAATTTCTTTGCAAATTTTATAATTGATACATAAAATATACTACATTCTGCCAAACTCTGCTCTGTAGGAATAGATTACTTAGATTTCACTAGTAAAAATAAAGCTAATGCTACACTAAAATTAGCAACAGCCTTTTCTGAACGTAGGTAAAATAACAACATGCTCAAGCACCCTTAGCAAGTAAATATTTTGTTATTTGTATATTGTTAATTGATCCCTGCAGTTATCACTTCATTGCTAATTTAAAAGAAAACAAAGTGGGAATTACAGAAATTGATAGGAACCTGGGTATTTAGCTTGACTTAATACCGTAAACAAAGACAGGAAGAGAACAGATGGTTTGCATCCATGGTTGACATCCAGCCCAGCTGGGATCAGTTTCTTGTTGAGATGAAAAGAAAATAAGTTGAGGTACAAGCAGGGTAAACCATTGCCATCTGGGTCAATTCTTGTGGTAACTATAAAGCAGCCGCTCCATACATCCTTGGTTTATCCTTCCTGTTTCCTCGCTTATCAAATATTTATTGTCAACAACGGGCAGTTCTGTTTGCACACATTGCAATTGGATAATGAGATAGTTAGGTTTACTTCTGTTATTGATAGTGAGGGCTGATGGTATGAATAATTTCCTGTTTTTTTAAATGGGAATTGAATTATTGATGCTTCATTTAGACAGTGATAAAGGTATTAGTAATGTATTGCCATGGCTGTAGACTGGTAGTAGTAGTAGCCAAGAAGATACTTGCAGGTAATGGGTCAACTCTACTGTGTATCTGGAGTACAAACTGGAAATCTGTTCCCATGAATACGGAGATTATGGATTTACTGCTTTACAAATACTGCAAAATTTGTCCTGGTAACTCTGCAGCTGACATTGTTGCTAGTGGAAGAAAGAGTACAATTCAACAACCTGAGCTTGCAGCACTTTGATTATAAACTCAGTTGCCCATCACAAAAAAGATTGTTTCATAAATAAGAAGAGACAAAACAACAGTTAATGAAGCAAGAAGTCTGTCTGCTATTGAAAGAGCCTTGAATATCTTCAGAGACCTTATCTGAACTTTATAGATTGACTAATTTTAAGCTTCTAAATTCTTGACTATCACTCTAGTAACAGGGTGATTTGAGTTTCTGCAATCCAGGTTCTAGGATTTCTCTTTTTTTTTCTTTCTTTTTTTCCCTGCCAAAACCACTTCACATTTTAAAAATGTAAGCTACACAGAAAAGAGTAGCATTTGCATGACATCTTTTGAAAGAAGATGTGTTTGAGAGAGAAGTAGTGGCTGAGATTCCCTTCTAGCACTCTAACATATGATATTAATGTCCCTTGCCAAATGTAAAAGTGAAACTTTCTCTACCCCATTTGCATTTCTTCACTTGCTACTTGCTATACTCTTCTCTGTCCTATTTCTCAGTTCTTCAGAAAACTCAAATTCCCCCCTGCTTTCCTTAATCCCAGTCATCCCATCAGTGCATGAAGCACATCAGTCTCCCTGGTCCACAAACCTCCCCTGGCTGCAATATGAACCAGGTTTTTAGAGAAATGGCAAGATAGTCAGTTAGGAAATTTAAAAAATACACGTTTCCCTCCTCAGATCATAGTTAATAAATTTCAGAGGTGTCATGCATCTCTTAAGTTTTCCTGCCTGCCCTCCATTTTTTTGAACCATGGGATGATGGGTAGGAGCCATTGCTGAAAGTTTTGTGCAGTGTTTCTTATGGTCAAATACAGAGTCATGTAAAAAGTAAAAAGAAACAGGGTAAAGAAGATCTCAGGCCAATTATTTTTCTACAAAATACTTTATGTGACAACAGTAGCAGCCCCCAAAGGGCAGCATGTAACAACAGAGCCTAATTAGAATGATTTCAGTATAATCATTAACTAGCATCTAACACCTACGAGAGGATTTCTGTTTAAACTAAAACATGACCTGCATGCTGGTGAGGCCTTGTAAACTGTCGATGAAATGAAAAATGTGACAGTAAAGGTCAGAGCTGTGCTCATTTGAATTATAAGCAGGAAGCAGGCTCCTCAGCCGGCATATACAAGAAGAGTGGTGGCTCTTTCCATAGGCTCTCTTTGCCAACAGTAGCTGTTGGAGAAATCCTCCAGGACTAATTACTGGGGCTGCAAAACAAGTATTGTTCTTTTGTCTCTTTTCCTGACCTGGTGAAATGCAAGGGTCCTAATTATATTGTGTCAAAGATGTGGTTTTGTTTTTCACTGTCATGTGAGCAAAGGTCACAAGCGAGGAAAACCAGGTGGCACCTTACATCTCTCTCTATCCACCTGCTGACAGCTTCATTGATGCTTCTGCTAATCAAGCTACCTAAGCTTGGTAATAAACTCTCCTTCCAGAGAGAATGATGCTAACACATTGTGTACCACTGGACCATGTAAATACAGCTATCAAATCAGTGAGATCTGGTTTGATTTGCAAGTTTCTGGTGAAATTTAAGACAGAATTGTAAAACATTCTGAAAAAATAAAAACCAACAACCAGAAAAAAAACCAAAAAACAAAACCCAAAAAACCTTAAAACAGTTTTAAGGAAAGCGTTTAAAAAAGCAGGAGAAAATATAATTTAAAAATGGCAGAAAAGATGTTATTTATTGATTTTGAACCATCACAAAGATCTCTGTTAGTAGCATTTATCTTAAAAAAAAAAAAAAATCCAGGAAAGCTAGTTCATTTAATTATTTTCCTATTTCCTTTTGTGACTTTAAAAGTGCTGCTTATACAAAGACAGCTTTAACATCTTTGGGGAATTGACAAAATGATAACATTTAGTACATAAGCCTTGCTGTACTGAATCTTACTTGTTTTTCTTCCCATCTTCTGAATTTCCAAAGTTTAATTTTGACTGGTCTTTATTTCCCCCTTTCTTCTTCACAGTGGCCTGGGTTTTTTTTTTGTGTCCCTTCTTTACTTTTCAAAAATTTCCTTACATACTTCTCCTTTATTTTTTGTTTCTCATTGCTCATGTCTTATTTGTTTTCTCTTCAACTTTGGAATAAAAGTAGTGCTTGTGAAGTGATGTGACAGCTGCAAGAGATATCCTTGATGACTTCACAGAAAAAAACAAATCAGAAGCAGATTATGTACAACAAATTTCTTTCCCTCACTATCCCAGTTCTTTGCTGTCAGAGTAGCTCTGGCTTGTCTTCAAATGGCAGATGACAAATTGTGCATATATTAATTATTCATTTATTTGTGTCTCAGCTAGACAGAGCAAAATAGACTCTACGTAAATTGGCACTATATATATATATATATATATATATGATATTATGTTGTAACCAGAAAACATTTCTGGCATCAGACAACAATGTGTAGCTGTTGGTGGTTTCAGGCGCACTAACGACAAAACGTGAACAGAAGGCAGGCCCTCACTGTAAACTATTGAGTTCAATCACCTGTTCTTTTCCTTTCTGGAGAACTTCTTCCTTTGAACCTTGCTGCAGAATGCTCAGTGCTACATCTGCATGAGGGAGAGATAGAATAATCTTTCTTGAAGTTGGTGTAAGTCTGCTGATTTTTGGTATGGAGGGTCTTGTATTTCTAGTAGACAAAGTAAACAAAAATCTAAGTTATGTGCAGTAACAACTCAAGACTCTTTCCATCCCCTGCTGCTCTGTTGTGGTTGGCTGTGAAACCCTCAGAGGCATGTTGTTGACTTGGGTGTAATACCTGTTTGTGACAGATCACTAAGGAGCATGAAGATTTGTGAGGAAATATTATGCCGTATTTTAAAAAAATTATTATTTTCTGTGAATTTAACTTGCAGCTTTGTTACAGATCCTCAACTGCTGCATGTCTTACTGCCTAGATAAAGCATTAGGTTAGTGACATGTTGGTAGTTTTACTCAAAAGATATTGTTTTCACAAATAATTTGTACTCTAAGCAACGAGTAGCTTCCTGTTTCTGTCTTAATTTTTCTCCTTCCACTTGTGCTGCAATACTTCATGGCCACGAAGAAATGTGACTGAGGTGAATAATGTAGTAGTGGTTATAACTTCATATTAGCCTAATGTCATGGTTTGATGCTGTCTAAGCATCAGGTAATCACAAGAACCTATTCACTCATTTTCCTCTGCTATAGTTGAGCAGAGGAATGGGAAAAAAACCCAAACCTGAAGGGTTAATGAGTTGAGATAAGGATTAGGAGAAAACACTTTCTTTACTGACCTCAGTGCCACCATTTTGGTTCTTCTCAGGGGTCTTCACCTTTTCCTTTTCTCTGACTTGGAAGAAAATTATCGTCTGTAGGTTTCTTTGTTCTCAAGTTCTATCAGGTGAAAAGTTCTCAAGGGGTTTCGCAGCACTAAAAGGTTGATCTCGTCTGGGCTCTGTATTGGGGAAACGCTCGCCATGCCCCTCGCTGTTGGCCACATGGTCCCCACCACCACGTGGGCAGCGCCGGCCGCCGCGGTGCTGGCACCATTTGGCGCCTCTCTTCACGTGAGGTGCTGAAAGGAGAAGCCACGGCTGCCGCCCCTGCCCTTCTGCCCATAGCACGGCTGGCTGGAAGCGGCCAGGCAGGCACAGTTCACCGCTGGCTGTGCCGAGACGGCAGCGGCCGTGTGGCTGTGTGGTACTGGGTAGCCCTGACCGCGGTACCTCCTCACTCCTCAGAAAAGGTCTGCATGTGTTTTTTACTTTCTTCTTAAATATGTCATCACGGAGGCATTGCTGACTTCTCTAATTGGCCTAGCAGCATGTCTGTTCTCGGAGCCAGCTGGAGATTGGTCTTGCCAGGCATGGAGGCAGATTCTCACGGATCGCTTCCATGGCTGGCTTCTTCCCTCCCCACTGAAACCCAAGCCAAAACCAACAGTCCTATTAAATGGCGTCAAATTTTGGTACTGCCATGTGATTAGGATCTGATCTACTCTAACCTGTCATGCTGTGATCTACTTTTGTTGGGAGACAGTGAATTTTGTGCTGTTGCATGTGGCTGAACTCCAGATAATCTCTTTGTAGTACGTACATTAAGCCTTCAGTCTTCTCCTTAAATGTGTACTTCACTGAAAAACTTCCTGCAAGATACAGCCCCTAAGTCTCATTAGAAAATAAGTATCTTTTATAAAATGTGAAGTTGTTTTATGTACTAACATGGTGTTATTGTGAGCAGTATTTCTGAAAAAAGTTGACATAGTTCATGTAAATACTGTTTTGCTTTCTAATTGTTTTAGGTTTGCAAGATATTTACATGTGCTTTTGATGTCCTGAGGATTGCCATTTGCAATTTATGGATTTATATTAATAATTCTAACTTTACAGAACTTTTTAAAATGCAAAGTGTAAACTAAATAATTGGGAACATATGCCTAGCAAGAATGTCAGTTTTACATCCCTAATGTTCAGTGTGGCTGCAGTTTTGTGGTTAAACAGCTGGTTTTGAATTTTTGCAAAGATATAGGAGTGTATGGAAAAGTTAAAAAGAACCTTGCAGAGTGTTGTGTCTCTGTAAAGCCTTTTCTGCAGCTCTGCTATGAGTGGAAAGAGCTACTTCGGTCCTTCTTTATTTGCGCAGCAAAAGGACAGATACATATCCTTCTGACAGACCTATTGTTTGACTACCATACGGGAGATTTTCATTGTTTTACAGAATTTTTGATGTTTCTGTTTTGTCTTATGCTTCCTTATAGCAAGCAGAAATGAGGAATTTAATTAAAATTAAATTAAATTAAAATTAAATTAATATACAATATCTGTAAAATCCATTATTTAATATAAAATCATGTCTTAAAAAATTCTCCTGCAAAGTTTTTCAGATCTGACTCAGGTGCTGCTAGTAGCATTTCATTGTCTCTCTGCTTAGACACATAATGCTGTAGAATTAACCTTTTGCCCTGTTTCATTGTTGCTTGGAAGGCTAATTTTATGTGCCTCAGATGACCTTTGTGAACTGTTGGTAAAGGTACATGCAAGGGCCTAGAACTTTTTACATCTCCTACCATTAATAAGACTAGATTTCTCCTTCAATCTTGCCTAAAGCCACTAAAAAAATAGTGATTCAGAGTAGTGGGAAAGACTTATGGAATTCTGGTTATGGGAGAAATGGGATTAGATAAGTGTGAAAATTGTGAAAAATCTGTAGGAAACACAGTTTAGGGAAATAGATGGTGAATAATGTCTAGTAGTCTGCTTTCCTAGATGTACCTCTTGGTATTGGAGGAAGAAGTCTGGTGTGGCAGTCGCAGAGCCCTCTGAAAGGCTTCCTCCCTGGCAAGCTGTCCCCTAGGTAAGAAATGCTTAGTCATTGAACTGGACTAGAAGACCCTTTTCCTGCCTTGGGACCCTCTGTTATCTGCTTTAGGACTATTGGTCATATTTACTTGGCCCTATACTATTGGCTTGTTTCCCAATCCTTACCTACCCTCTAAACAGGCCTGCTTCTGCCCAGTTTGGTGGATTGAGCTGTCACTGGACCCCCTTCGCAGAGGCTGCCAATAAAGAATTCTGTGGAACTGCCACACAGCTCTTCCCATCTCTTGTCCCCGAGTCGACCAGGGTACCTTGCGCGGTGAGCTGGAAGTCACTAAGAGCTGAAATCTCTTAAAGAGCTGACTGCCTGAAGCCTCAGGCCTTGCTTGTATTGGTACCCTGTGGCTGGGTTATTGCCTGGGACCCCTTGGACAGACTGTTCCTTGTGGGACCTCGCTATCCAGGACACCTGCGGCAGTCAGGGTCAGACTGACCCCTGGAAGCAGCTGCAACAGCCTGGCATGCTCTGCTTGTGACTAGGTGTCTGCTGAGTCATCAGGATGAATGCAACCTGGTTATCCCTGGTGCAAGATACCTGCTGAACCCTCTAGTGTCAAAGGGTGAGGACAGTGTCCACATGCGATAGTGCAGAAATGGCGGTGGATGTTGGAGAGGTGAATCTTGGTGTTGGATGGCAGACCTCTGACTTGCAGAACACACTGCAAGCAGCAGTGATAGCGAACTCTGGCCTCTGTTTTCTGTATTGCCTGAAAAAGAGCAAGAAAGTTGTCAAAACTCAGTGTGCTTTAGTATGAAGATCAGTATTGTGACTTTAGGAGGGAGAATTCAGCACCGCCACTGCTGAGACAGAAATCGCATTAAGTAGCTTTGGGTACTGACAGTTTTGGCCTATATTTCTGTGAGGAAAGTGAGCTTTAAGATATTGTACTGGGAATAATTTTCAGTATTAC
Source organism: Phainopepla nitens (assembly GCA_013400175.1). Classification (NCBI taxonomy): domain Eukaryota; kingdom Metazoa; phylum Chordata; class Aves; order Passeriformes; family Bombycillidae; genus Phainopepla; species Phainopepla nitens. Next base: position 31,898 of record VXBQ01012314.1, read on the forward strand.
AGAAGAGTATCAGTCCAATTAAATGGGCTAAATTTCTGGAAGAAATGTACTACCTATAGTTTGTTAATAAGACAGCTTGCAAAACATTGTAGCCACACTTCTTTTAATAGTACTTTATAAATTTTAAGCACTTTTTCTTTTTTTTAAGAATAAGTTCTTTGCTTAAAAAATTGTACAGAAATAATGACAGCGGTGTCTGTAATTAAACATATGAAAATATTTATGGAAGAAAGGACCTTTCCAAAAGAAAGGTTCTTTCTTTTCCTCGTTGTCTTATGTTCCTCACTCCCATGGTATTAAAAGATTCTTGCTGTAAAAGAAATTGATTCTTCACTCCCAGGCAGGTCATTATAAAGAGGGTTTTAAATCATTTGGTCGTCCCATTTCTGAAATAGAGACTTCACTTTAATATTCTCTCCATTACCAGCAATAAAAAGCCCATAATTTGTGAAAAATGAGCTTTCTCTTCAATATGTTCTCTGATAAGTAGCATTTCTACTCCTCATTCACTTGTCCCACACCTGTTAACCTGCCAAACTGGTACTCAGTACATCATGAAGATGCTGTATTTATTTCTGTTGCATAGCCATGTGAAGATTAAAAACCATGTTAGAGGCTGGGCTCTTGGTTAGTAATAAATTCCATTTTTTTATTAATTTGACACTGACATTTGATCATTCATTGAGGGGATGGGTGCAGTGTCATGTTGGTATGCCAGACTGCACACGCCTTTGTCTTTGCACGTCATTCTAAAAGGCAGGCAGGTAATGTGCATGTAAAGAAAAGCATTCTCTCCTGCTGTCAGTGGTGGTAATTTGCCTGGTCTATTCCTGGAAAGACAACAGATGCAGGGCAGTTTGGGATAGAATACATTTTCTGCAGAAGAGCGAGGACACTTACAAGAGATAGCCTGATGATGGCACTTCAAAAATGAAACTTCCGTGCACTTAAAACAATATGGCAACATTCACAGTCAGTGCAGAAGAATGTTTTAAGTCCCTTTCAAGTATTCTATTCTATTCTATTCTATTCTATTCTATTCTATTCTATTCTATTCTATTCTATTCTATTCTATTCTATTCTATTTTATTCTATTCTATTCTGTTCTATTCTATTCTATTCTATTCTATTCTATTCTATTCTATTCTATTCTATTCTGTTCTATTCTATTCTATTCTATTCTATTCTATTCTATTCTATTCCGTTCCGTTCCGTTCCGTTCCGTTCCGTTCCGTTCCGTTTCGTTCCGTTCTCCTTAAGGAAAAAAGTTACCTGTAAATATATCTATGGTTATATGAACCAGTCTTTGTGACTGCCAACTTACTGCAGTATTCTGGACTCCCATGTTAGGACCATGGCCAGATCCTTCTTGCTTAATTTAGTTCTGGTGGGCTTGTCATGGCCTAATTCAGACTCATGCTCTCCAGATTTTTAGGTTTTAGTCATCTTCTCAAAGTTTCTTGCAAAACTGAACAGCATGCCTTTTTTTCCAAGGTAATTATCCGATCTGAAAAATTATTAAATCTATTCAACCTGCACTAATTTTGAAATTTTAACCTGCTCAGAGTGAAACGAGGTTAAAACAACATGGAATGAATTCCATAAAGAACAGATAATAAAAAAATGTTAGGAAAAAGCAGAATTTGTGTTAAAGTATGTTAAATATTATATTAGTCAGATGGAGGCACAGAATTATCTTACATGTAAACAATGCTAGGAAAAGGTTGATTCTTTAAGTTTTTCAGTTAAGTGGATTTCATTTCAAGAGTGAAGTTAGAAGCTGAAGGTGGCATTTGTGATAGGCTACTGAAGATGATCTGCTTCAAGAGCTACGCAGTATAAAACTGCTCTCTAGGTTTTTCTGTTCATTGTGCAAAGTGAGATGGAAAGCGGTCAGGAGGGTGTGCTCATCAAAGAACTGACCTGTCTACTTCAAATTATGACGTCATTGGTATTGTCCTTTACCTTTGATCCAACCTTTGATTACCTTTACCTGTGATCCAACACTGATTTCTATACTATTGATACAATTTTCCTTTTTCCTCTTAATAGAATTTTTTCTGCTATGGAAGACATAGAGCTGGAGGAGTTAAAAGAAATCTCTCTCTCTCTCAAATTTACTCTGAAGATAATATTTTAAATATGCGTTTCTGTACTGTCAAATAAGTACATAGATAACATTGTTCATTTTTTCTACAATATTATGATTTAGATCTAGGATTTTAGGATCATAGAATTGATAGAATATTTTGTGTTGGAAGGAATCTTTAAAGGTCATCTAATTTAAACACCCTGCATTGAGCAAGGACATTTCCTGATAAGCAGACCTCTCATGATCTGGACTTTTATATCTTAATTGCTCTAAAGTGCATTTCTTTACAATTTGGTTTCTGTTTGATTGTCATACTTGTTTCTCTCTGCTCTGCTTTGCTGCTCTTTGTCTATCTTAGTGTATTTTAAAGTTTGCGTATAAAACAACTCTTCATCTATTCTTTAAAGGCATGTGCTGGATTTAGATTTCTCGTGGGCAAGATAGAAATGTGTTGTGAAGCCTCTTTCTGTGTTTATGTAAAACCATTTTATGGCATACTTGCCAATGAAAATATTTCCAGTCATCTGTGTTTTCATTCAGGAACCTCCTTCCATAGAAAATCAACACTGTCTGCAACTCTACCACTCTCTAATTAGTAAGAAAGAAAAGAAAGAGAAAGCTGGCTGTCAAAATAGAGACCTATTTCTATCTTGCCAATCCATAATCCGTGCTGCCCTCTGAATTTCCAGGGTCACTGGATACCTGTTCTAGGTACTTAGAATTTGTCAAAAATATGATGGAATATTTGTCCAATGGTAAACTGACTCTGTTTATAGAAAGGAAAGCTTTGGAAAACACATTGAAGATACATAGCAGAAGTATCTATACAAATGATAAATCTGACATTAAGAAGACTAGGAGATGTCTGTAGTTCCCTAGACATGTATTTCTCTTTCTGTCTCAAAATTCTGTCTTGGGAGACTGTGAGGAAGGTCTGTATTTTTTTGAGATTCCTACTATTGAGAAGGAATAGCTAAGCAGATATATGTTTGAAAAGTCTAGGCATGTCCGTTTTGCATATATTCACTGTGAACTAAAATAAGGACTTGCTGTTCATGTGGGCACAGTTTCCCATGGATTGAATTTATGGTGGAAGCTTTAAGTAGCAAAGGTGTACATACTTCTGTCTGAAAAATTTTGGGCAAAAATAGGTCATCCATAAATACTTCTCACGTTAATGAGTAGGCTTGGTTTCCTGCTTTTACCCCAAAGGCTTTCTCTACTTTTTTCAGTTCACTATCTTTTAATTGTACAAACTCATTCTTTTAAATTAAGAAGCAAGTGTTTTATCTGCATCTTAGTGTTTCTGGCATGATCTTGGCGTGCTTTTAGAGGTATTTTAGGGAAAATCAGATGCCTATTTCACTCTAAAATTCTGCTTCCATGTCTGTTGCTGATCAGCTCTTCTTTTGATCTTTCCATCTCCCTCATCACTATACCTTTCCTTCAATGCCTCTCATTTTCCTTCCTGCTTTTCTACTTCAGGAAGAAAAAGACACTTTTCAGACTCTTCACTTCTTGATTTGCCTGATCACTCCTCCATTTCTGCTTCCTTGCCTTAGGACTGCATCTGTAAGATCTATTGTTTCAAAGTGTTCTATGGCTTAGCTCTTGTCAGCACCTAATGCTATCTTACTCTGTGCTCACTTTCAATCTTTGCCTTCAGCTTTTTGCTCCAGTAAAGGCTAGCAGTAAGTCTTCCCATCACCTCTTTTCTCACCAGTCGTTTCTCCTATGTGAGCTGTTGCCTCCTAAATAAGATAGATAATTAGAATCAGGGAATGTTTCTCATCCTGTGATTTTGCAGAGCACCATGTACAGTTTAATAACACAACTTAGTAGACACTGTGACTATCAATACGGTCTATATATCAAATGGAATATAGCAAAGCTGCCAAGTTTCTGCTCCAAACTGCATTGGAAGGTTCTCCCAGGCTTTAAATTTTGGTAATGCTTCCTGTGGCATCTGCCTCTAGTAGCTGAGCATGTAGATTGTTCTCTGAACTTCTCTCTACGTCTTATGTACTGTTGTAAATACCTTTCTCTTAGTTAGCACTTGCTGGAAAGGAGATCCTGCATTAGATGATTAATGAAAAGATGAAACAAAGAATCAGAAGAAAACCAGCATCCTTTAAAGTCTTTCTGCCTTTAATTGGCAGAACTATCGTAACAAACAACTAGTTCACTATGGGAGATAATTTCTTTCACAGTTGATCCATATTATCTATAGCAGTACCTTGGATCTGGTGAAGAAATATTCCTGCATTTTTCAGAAGAAATACGAGTGAAAATGAAACTTATCTAGTAGGAGTTGTCCCTGGCCATAGCAGGGGAAGTCGGGACTAGATGATTTTTAAGGCCTGTTCCAATCCCTTAACATTCTGTGATTTTTTGAATGTCACAATCCATGTCAAAACTTGTAGATAATATATAAAATTATTTTTATTATAGATACATACATTGCTTTCAGCATTCTATTTAACTGACTGGCAGTTAGAGCCATTAATATCTGGATACAATATGATCTCTGTTTTAAAACTGACCTAACAGGTGTGTTAGCCTTCCTAGAAATGTCTCCCAGATCCAGAAGTTCAACCTTATTTCTTGGATTTTTGCATAAAAATGGATCTTGACCTTCGCCTATGGCAGTTACTAGTATCTTTTTAGTTTAAACCTTTACCAGGTATACATATGAAACAACAACAATACCACAGTGAAAACATTTGCTTAGCACATCTTAGAGCTATTTATTTTGCATCCTTTACCTTACTGTTTTCAGTAACGTTTGTTTTGTGCCACTAAATGATAGTAATTTTATTTTATTTTTTTAATGTGCAAGACTGGAAAAATCCACTGTTTGTTTTAGGGATGCTTCAACTAATAATTTATAATCTGAATATTATATTTATGCCAATATTTTTTCCCAACCTATTTAAACCCCAAAAAGGTAATGAATGTTGTTTACTGTTGTTTTTAGGAACTCTACTGTCACTGTTGCTTGGTGTGCAGAAGAGGGATGTCTTGGAGAGTCCACCTTTTCAGAGGTTCTTACCAGAAAGAGAGAGTGAGATTTTCATCTTCTGGGTGACCATTTGTTTAGTAAAAGTTTGGGTGACTATTTGTTAAAGAGAGTTTCATTGCTAAAAGCTGCATTGCTTGGAATACCTGAAAATTTCTATTAAGAGAAATGGTAGCATTGGATATGCTTGACATACACCTAGAGAGTACTGTGTATTTGGTGGAAATGGAGTTCAAACAGTTTTTTTTTGCAAATATACTGGCACCAGTTTCAGCAGAAACTAGTATCAAGGCTTAAAAATAAAATCACATCTTGTCTCAAAACTGAAATTAGATTTCAAAACTGAAGCAGGACTATGCATCCCTCTATACTTATAAATAAAATATTTATTGATTGAGAGTGCTGGTCTTTTACTCTGAATATTCCTTTCTTCTTTCACATGTTTTTTTCTCCTAGCTGATAAGCTACTGCAGTAAACCTCTAGAGACAAGATGGCTTGCTTGCTTTTTGATTTAAGCATCTCTAAGAAAGACCTTTTAAAGAAATAGTTACACTGATTAATTTACCCAACATACCTCTGTGTTTGTAGCACACTTTTTTGTTCTATCTGAATTTACAAACCTTCTTTCCTCTTTTGAATGAGTACTAGAAAAGCAAAAGTGTTTGCTTTTGCTACTTTTTAGCTGCATTGTTTCTTTGTAATACTTGTCAAAGATGAGATATTAGTACTTTAAACATTATTTCTTCTTTTGTTTTACAGGTGAGCTGCTATTTTTGTTTTCTTTTAATTTTTTTCTCGTTAATATACTAATTGCTAACTGTGTGCTAGATTTTGCAGTCTGGGAGGGAATAGAAACACATAAAAGATGTGAACTCAGTCATTCTTGATCATTCTTGAGGCTTTACATGGATAGTTGTTTCGGGGCTATTCTGTCTTTTATGGATACAGTAGAGGTTAGCTGGAACAGGACTGCCTTGGGAGTCAGTTTGTGTTTATTTTGGTACTATAGAGGCTTTTGATTAGGACTATGCACAATTTTATCTTATTTTCTGAGCTTATTTCTTTGAAGGCATCTCCTTATTAATTTGGCTTTAACAAGAAGTATGCTGTGCCAACATTTTTTTGCTCAGCACTATTGAGCCATTGCTTTCTTTTTCTAATCCTTGAAGTCGTAGATAATGCAGATATTATCTTTCCAATGATTCAAGATTGTTCTCAACATCACATCCATGAACTGTATGTAGTTTTTTTTTTTTTTTT
>VXBQ01012314.1:38295-54510 GCA_013400175.1 Phainopepla nitens
TTTTTGAGTACTGGGCCAAGACTAAGCAGATCTCAGAGAGAGGATATTATTCCTGGCAATAATTTTGTTTTTTCCTGAGTCAGTTCTCTTTTTTCCTTTGCCACCTTAAGCTGTTATTTTCTCTCATTTATGCATGCCATTGTTAAAATGAAAATGATGAACGTTCATATAAAATAACATATGTTTTTATTTTTCTGAATGTTACCCTTATAGTAAAGAAAGCCTGCTGTTATCATGATCTTTAGCTGCTCAGTTGTTCTGTGTCTGGGTTTTTCCCTCTCACACCAGTATAAATCACAAGGTGTTGGTGTTAGCAATGCCACAGTCAGGATAAATCTAACACTTTTAGCATTCTTTCTGAATTCTTGACCAGGCTTTTAGCTAATGATATGTCAGCATAAGCTGTGCAGAAATCAATAGTTGCCTGGATCACCATGGACTGGGCCCAAGGTATTATGTGATTTAAAGCATGTTATTTCTTCTGCAAAAATGATTTTATGTGCTATTGATTTTAGAGTTATACTGCTGTTTGGGTCCCTCTTCTCTTTTGTACTCCTTTTCTAGAGCAGTGTTCAAGGACATCATGAACATCCCAAATCTGGAGGGCAAGCCATAGCTTGTGATGTACTTGTGCCAGTAGCAGCATCTGCTGTTTGCTATTTTCTTTGGACTCAGATTTGAGATGGCAGAAATTTGCACACGGTGATCTCTTTGGATATTGGCTTCTGAAAAATGCATCCCTTGGGTTTTGAACATGTGGTTATATTCTGCCTTTTGATAGTTTTCTTTAGAAATGTGGGACTTCTGCATTTGATCAAGGTTTAATTCTGATATGAACCCTGTCCAGTTCTCTCTGTATTTGAGTTTCACAACAACTGAGCTGTAGGGAGGACATGCAAATATCTCCCTCCCTCCCTCCCTCCCTCCCCCCCTCTCTCCTTTTTCAGCAAACAAACATTGCATCTGTCTGGTTGTGTAGACCTGTGCAGATGAAGTGGATTCAGTGAACCAATCCTGATTTACAACAGTCTTATCCAGACCTGAGGATAAGGCATAAAAATTCTTTGTTGCAGAGATTTGGAACCCACAAAACATCTTATCTTAACTGTGTAATGTAGCCTGTATTCAGCCACGTTATCACAGTGCTTAGGCCAGCAACTTCTGTTAGTTCAAAGGTAATTATTCTCAGTTTAAGGACACCTGAACTTCTCTGACTCCTTCAAGAAACAGAACATACAATGAAGCAAATGAAATAAAGTACAAAGATAAGAGGAAACAGAAGCTGTGTATGGAATATTAAGATAAAAGAACAGATCCTGTTATGGTTTATACCTTCTCACTGATTTTAAGAAGCATTAGATTGTTATGCAGGGATGTAGATTATGGAAGATTGCTTTGAGCTGTTCAAAAGAAACAGCAAAAATTAATGTGCATCTCTGCATAAACTTGCCAGTTGTATTGCTCTATCTTCTGTAGGGATCACTAGGATAAATGGTTTAAATTCTCTGCATATCTCACTTTATTAATTAGACATGTTTTCCACAACAGGACACCTGTTTCTTTGCCTTCTTGTTTTCATGCTTCCTCACGCTGGATTACGTTATAGACTGAGAACAGACATATATAAAATAATACTGTAACAGTCAGTAAAAGATTGTCTATTGTCTGGGTATACCTTGATATATTTTACAAAAGCTACTGAGAAATAGGCAAAAGTGGTTTGAGAATGAAAAAATAAGGCCAGACATAAATATGAGTGGAGCATGCTCCTGCAAGCAGTTTCTCAGTCAGGGAAGTTTGAGTGAAAAAATAGTAAAAGCTTCCTGTCTCTGATTCATACCTTATGAAAGGTTTCTTTAATTTCTGCTCTTTTGTGTAGCCAAAGCAATGTCCATTTGCCATTTATTTATGGTTTAGTACTAATGCATCAGGATGAAAATTGAATGAGGAATAAGGTTAAATGAGAGGCATGCCCTGACATAGAAACTGTGGGGTTGATGAGTGTCTCAGAAAGCTGACTGAAAGGGAATATTTTTTCAACAGATCTTGCAAATAACAACAGAAATGAACTGATCACATTTTGGTTTATTGGTACATTTAAACTTAACTAATTCTGAATTACTGAGGAGCTTTTTTGGAAGTGTTTCTCATAACAGCATTAATACCAAATGAATTAATTGAGATCAGTGTTATTGCATGAATAACACTGAATAATTGTGAGTTATTCACAATAATTATGAATAATTGTAAATAAATTAATAAAATTACAGGGAAATAAAGGTGTTAGCAATTTAATTTTTACATTTAATTCCTCATTGCCAAGATCCTATCTGTTCTCTCTTGCATTAAAGTCTCTCTGCTTACTCCTCCTTATATCATTGCTTAGGTAGAGTTTGTAATTCTGATGGTTCACAAGTGAGGTGTATCGTAATTCTTAGGGGGTTTTGCTCATTCGTACCTTTCTGTGCATATACCTCCAGACTTCTAATGTGGTATCAGAGATGTCCTCATAAATCTTAGGGGACTGATTGACTATCAGTGATTTTGTTGAGTTTTACAGCGGGGAAAGAGACTGTAAAACTTGTCTGTGGTTGAATTTGAGTGTGTGAATAATGGTTTCAGCCCAAAAGTCTTTTTTTCTATCTCTATACGTTTTTGTGGACATAAGTATAAAGTAACTTATTCAAGGTCAGTGGAATTACATCAATGTAAAATTAGGGTAAATAAGAGAAGAACCAGGTTTCCATGTGTATTTCTTCTAGGAGAGTTCTTAAGATTTGATGGTTGACTCAGCAAGCTGAGGAATAATTTTCCTTATTTTGTAAATGCAATTAAAAAACAGGCTAAATTTGTTTTGACTTTTCCAATCATATTTCCTCCAATCTAATTTGAATGAATCAGATAAGGAGGATTTCTCTGCCTATGTGATTATTCAACTGATATTTGTAAATTTGAAGGAAGAATAGAGAATAAGGATTTTGGAGTCTGATGGAGAGTCCTCATTTGATAAAGCAAGGAGAGGACTTTGGCCTATGTTACTTGAAAAACCCTTATTTAAGGTAACAGGATGCTTTAAGCTTTAGCTTCGTAAGTATGGGTATTTAAACTTTGTGGAGAAGCTAGCCAGAAATTTTATTCATTTTTTTCTTAGTGTTTGAGGAGGTTGCTTGTTTTAGAAATAAATTTTGAGATTTCTTTGTGAAAGTAATGGGAAACATCAATGTAACTTTCTTTTTCAGTCTCTCAATTAGATGTCATTTCAGGAGCAGACTTTCTTAGTAGGATCAGGATGTTAATGCTCAGGTGAAATCACTTTAATGAAAGGTGAGTAGGGGAATTCTTGAATTTAGGAACCAGTGGAGTCCAGCATGCAGTATATAACGAACTGGGAATATTATATTATTTGGTCTTGATGATACCTGATGAGCCTGGCCTGCGATGGCTGAGTATGTGCTACCGTGTGTTGGAGGAGACATCTGCAGTCCTTCCCATGCAGCTTTGCAGGAAGGGACTGGAGCACATGCCACCACAGCAGATACCACAAAGACCATGGTTTTTACTGCACTACTGATATATTTTATGTCTGCACATTCCAAGAAGGCTCTCCTGGGTCCCATATTTCCATGATTGGTGAGGAATGTTCTTTAAACTTCCATTCTGCTATAATCCAGAAGAATGCATAATACTTTCTAACTATTAATCCCTATTGCAAGAGTCAGTTTTGGCTTCAAAGTATGGTTTGTAAGTTTGCAGATGTTTAGCTCCACTGAAACCACTTTATCTCTTTCTGCATTTGTCACCAGTCCTGCCTTTTAGAAGGAAAAACTGGCCATAAGAGAGAGCTGAGAGGCTTTTGATTAAAAAAAAAAAATAGAAGCAAGTGCTGAAGAAACCCCATGACTTTGATATAGAAGCCTTTGTGAATTCTAGTCCCCATTTTTTAGCTATACAGGTAATTGCTGCCTGGCAGCTCATTCCTGTTGTATTTCTTTGGCTTAGCTTTGTGTTAATTACCTAAATTTACTCATTTAGAGGCAACGCTGCATGTGGTTTGGCAGGCAAATATTTTCCTAAAGAGACTTTCATGTATGCTTTTCTGCGTGCACTGGAAGCTGCATTTAGTGTACTGTACTTCAAAATGTTATTGTTTGCTTTTAGTCAGATAAACAAATATTATGATAATGAAAAGTCCATGAACAAATGGTGACAACAGCAGAGCATTAAACATAAGAATTAATTAGCAAGAACAGTCAGCTATCCCAGATGTCTGATGTAATTTTGAAGAGAGAACTTGAAATATTTAAGGCATTCAAAACACCACTTAGGAGGGTGAAAAACACCCATACAGTTTAACATCTAAATTACAAATGTGATCTCTCTCTTAGCTACTGTCTTATAAATGAATGATACAAAGACTTACATGCCTACAGCTCATCAGTTGCAATAAAAACTCTATGCCTTTGCCAGTTTTCTGACCATGTTTCTTCCCAGTTCTGAATTTTTTGCCCGAACGGGCCAGGAGCCAATGGGTGGAGGGCAGATTTGTCTCACTGTCAGTAGCTCAGACCTGTGCACGTTGCACCAATTTCTAATATCTTATTTTGGAAAGTGGACCCAGAATCCGTAAGGTGTCATGCTGAAGCACAGGTGTTTCCATTATATCTGTGTTTTCCCCCATTTCTTTTACCACAGTCTTTTCTGTGCTACAACTGCTGTAGCACAGCATCTGTTCTTACTTTGCTGAGGTTTCAAGGACACATCTATAATCCAATTAAAGAGTGAGGTCCTGCTGTGTCTATTGGGTTCCAGGTATCTCAAACAATGATTTACCTCTGATATGTCCTGTAACATAATTTTATTTGGTTTAAGTAGTAAGTAAAGTTGCTTAGAGGCTTCAGTTATCCGTGGTCAGCCTGAATCTGTGTGCATCAGTTTTAGCTAGTGGACCTGTGCTGGTACAAAAAATACTCTGTAAATATCATCTCAGCTGCCAACATTGGCAGGAGGAGTCCCTGGGGTTTCAAGTGTTTCTGATAGATATAGCCAGACTGTGTCTTAGCTACCTACTCAGGAAAGGGGGCAAACTAGATTCCCTGTTGCAAACTTTGCTGTAACCTTAAGCAGTTGAATTACAGATGACAAAGGTATCCTCAGATGTACTGGGATACATGGAAGAGCTGCTACATTTTTTCTTCTTTCATTGCTCTTAGACCAGGGTGAACTAAAACTTGCTCCTAAAGAAAAACTGTTCAGAGTTGTTCTGCCCACCTCAAGCATGACCCTCGGAGTTTTTTTAAAATCTTGCCTCTCTTAGTTAAGCAGATCACATCATGGTAGGAGTTTGGTTCTGAATCCAGGTAAAGATTAATGTGAGGTTTAACTTCACTGGAAATGAGAATTGGCCCTGTGTGCTGGATGAGATTCGTAAAGTGAGGAAATACTCACTAAAGCAGAGCATTGGCATATTTTCAAATTAAGATCACAGTGAAAATGAATTCAGTGCACCCTGGTTAATTAACTAACTAGAAAGGTATGAGAAATTCTATCTCCAATGACTAACACATCTGCCTTTTCATCTCAGTGCAATAAGAAGGAAGGCAGAACTATTGAATGTCTTAACAATGTTGATTCTGTATACTCAATGAAAGTTTCCCAGAGTTATAAATATTTAGAGTGACAATATGTTTCTTGTGTAGTCATTTTTCCATGACTGCATTATCTCCATGTAGGAGGACTCTCTTTCTCTGTTCTTGCTCCATCTCTAAAATAACCATTTGAGTCCCATTTCTTTTGCATAACAGCCATCACCTGTGTGAAAAGGCAAAAGGCAGTGTAGCAGGGGGCAGGCTCTTCTTGATAGGCTTTCTCCTAAGAAATTGTATGTCCATTTCAAATGGACTCAGTTATTTCCAATTTCTATTTCATATATTAATGGTTTATTATTTCTCCCCCTTGCACCTTTTTTCTTTTCCTTCCTAGATATTTTATCAGTCTTCCCCCTTCTCATAGCACTGTGAAATTTCTGCCCAGGTAAGTCTGGCTATGTGCAATAATGGAGTGAAATCCTTAATAAACATGTCACCTTCATGGGTCTGAACACGACTTCTGCAGGAGAGCCTTCTTGTGTCTTAGCAAAAGCCCATTTTTACTGGCTTCTGCTATGCTTATGACATCAAAAGGTGTCTGGTGCCTGCCCTGTAACAGTGTTTAGGGATAAAAGTCCATACATAGTCCATACATAACATAGTAGTTATGTGAGGGAGAAGCATGAAAAGGGCAACACAGTTGCCTAGGAAAGTGAATAGGCAGCTGGCCTGTGTGACAAACGAACAGCCAGAATGGCTTATATGCATTCATCTAGTGGTCTTTTCACTTCCTTCACCCCCTTTCTTTTCCCTGCAGACAAGCAGGGTGCGACCTGATGGCTCCCTTGTCAATAACCTGAGGCAAGGGAAGAAAAGGCAGGGTCATTGGGAAGGAATGAAATGGGGCCCGAAAAGCAAAGGAGATGCTAGGAGAGAGAATATTGTCATGAATGTAATAAGTGACACATGAGAGGAATTTTTCTTAAAGAAAGAAAAGGGCAGTAAATAAAGACAGAGTAATGAACAGAAAAGTGAAAAGAATTCTAGAGAGTTGTGAAGTAAAAATTATGGTGATTAGTAGAAGTGATATAATGAGGACTACAGAAAATGAAAGTGAATACAAGAAGAGAAAAACTGCAGCCTTTTAGGACTTTTTATTTTCTTCTGTTTTATTGGCAGTCATTCTTGAAAGGCCTTAGGAGGGTGATCAGGTCAGATACCTAATTTTTGATGATTATTTCTCTGCTCTTGGAAATTGCCTTTAAACAACAGGCACTGTTTGCTCTTTTGAGTTACTATCTTAATGACATAACTACTTATATTCTGGTCTGGTTTTCAGTGTTGTCCTTCTTCCCTTGACAGTCCTAACAAGACTCCAAAATGACATTACAAAAGTGGTGTATCATGGAGTTATTTTAAGAGAAAAAGCTTCAAACATTGCCAAATGTAAGGTTATAGGTGTGAATAGGAGCAACTTCAGGGGCTAGATTCTGAATACAGTGTTTTTAAGAATCTATAATAGATTAAAAATCTGTTAAAAAGCATTGGAGTTGTTACTTCATAGATCTGTATCACAAGACTTGTAACTGAATAAAAAGGCTCAAAGATATGAAATAAGTGAAGGTCCTACTGTGAGGCTTGCAGCCTAGAAAGAAAGTACATCTCACAGTTGTTAATCACAGAGAAATAATTATTTTTATATACATCTTCATGTTTTTAGGACACTTGATTTTGAACAATTGTGTTGGCAATAGAGAATAGTAGCAGAGTAAAAATAGCATACTGGTCTATAGACAGCCTGTGGCAAAGGGCAGATTTAATGTGAGCATTGTCTGAGTCAGTCATCTGTGCCTAAACAAAATCTGATGCTCTCCCATCTCCCAGAGACTTGGAGCTGATTGCAGTGCCTGCCTTGTTTATGCATCCAGACTTCCTCTTATTTTTTTTTTTTTTTCTTTTGCCAGGGTGTTGTGGCTGGGGACAGGTAACAAAAAAACAGATTCAGGAATTTGGACTGGAGTTATTCACTGGAGTTAGTAGTTACCTGGGTCATAGGTCATACCTGTTTCGGTTGTGTTAGAAGTTCAGAAGTGCTCTGAGCCTATCCTCCACCCATCTTCCCTTGAGCCCTCTGTGGAGGTTTATGTTTTCTCCATTTCTCCTGGATGAGAAAGATCCTTGTCTAAAGTGTTATAATCCACCTTGCAGGTCAGAAGAGGTTGCTGCTCATGTTATAAATGTAGATGAATCTTGAGAAAGTGTGCCTCAGGCCATTAAAGCTTTTTGTACTGTACTTAATGCAGAGGAGAGATGAGAGGAAGCCATGTCAGTGAGATGGAAATATCGCTCCTGTACTGCCATTTCTGGGCTGATAGAGGACTGCTAAAAAATGTTGCCAGGGAATGCTCTTCCTCACAGAATCAATTGTAGCAGTACCTGTGAATTTCTTCAGTCCAGCAGACATTCAATGAAAGGATGTAGACCCAGTGCTTGATTTCCAAATATTTCAAACACCTTTTAATCCCCTGAGTTTACAGCAAATACTTGCTTCACTCTACTTCACTTTGCTACCTCTTATTTGAAGGAATAACCTTCAAATATTTCCTCATCACTTCAAGTATTGATAAACTCCAGTGCTACTATCACCCTTATCTAGCTACACTGGTGTCAAAAGAATTGAGTTTTGCAACTGCTTTACATATGTACACTTTTTATCTCCCATTCCTTTAAATGTTTTATTACAGGAAGCATTGCTATTTTTTCCCTGGCCCCTCTCTCCCTTTCCTGAAAAGGAGAAAGTATGGCTGTAATAAACAAGGTCTGACTCTCTTCTTCTAAAATCTCTTTTCCACTGAGGGGGCTCAGCTGTTCATTACTGAATATTCTTAATTTTGGATAAGTATTTTACTTACATAACTCCAGTCTCATTCTCTCTCTTCTCTGTCTATAAGGAGGAAAATAATATAAAAATGGTTGGAGGAGAAAACAAGAGATATCTTTAACCTATCATCTACCAAAATTAAAATCTGTTAAAATTCCTATTTGTTAGTAGGTAATTCATCAGCAAGCTCCCTCTTTCAGTGATGGCTGTGGTGTTTGTTTTACTCAGAGAAAGTGGTGTGTGGGAAGCAGCCAGAAACAACCATAAGCCAAATGTGAGACTGAAAGAGGATCAAAGTGGTACAAATGGCTCACAGCACAGAGCGTGTCCTCTGTAACTGCCGAAGCTCCTGCTTGGAAGAAAAATTATCCCTGTTTGCCCTGATACAAATGCATACATGATGAAAAAAAGGCTTTGGCAGATGTCCTCTGGAATTTTTGATAATTACATTTTTCTGTGTGTCTGTTACATTTTATCAGACAGCGGGATAACCATTCTTCTCTACTCACTGTGGATAGTGAGTTATGAAATCACTGCTGTTTGTAAAACACAGGGAGATCCTTAATTGGAAGGATCAAACATTTCCTCAATTGGAAAAATCAAACATCTTGAATAAGTAATTTTGTACTGGACAAAATGGTCTTAATGGCCTTGGATTTTTAGCAAGATTTAATCTGCTCCCAGGTGGCCACTAATCCTGGAGAAACATTTAATTTTTTCAACATTTGGTTGCTTTAGTAATGAATATTTCTAATGAGAGTATAGAAACTGATCACAATCTATATATAGCACAAAACACCTACTGGTCTACTTTAATATTATTGTTAGCATTCATAGTTTATAAATGTTGTCTGCTCGCAGTTTATTTATTAACTGCTCTAACATCACATGGGAAAACACATTGGATGAGAACAAAGGAGAACTCTTGAAAGCTAGCTGAATGCACCTTAAATGCACTTGTCTGAGCACGGGTGACAAACTCCGATAATGTATAGTCCAAATCAAGTCAAAGAGACAGCTTTACTCCAAACTTACCTGGAGTTTGTGCAAACAGGTTTGAGCCCTGTTTGCTTTATTGACAAGGCTCCAAATTCGTGAAGATTCTGAAGTGTTTCTGCTGTTCATAACATGCCTGACTTATCTTTGAATAGGAAATTTGTCAAAGAATGATAGAGTGTATTGCTGGTTTTTGGCGTTTTAGGGAGGAGATAAGGTGTAAATGATGTTGTCAGGAATGCTGTAGTAGTAATTGCCTACAATGAGCTCTGGCTTATTATTCACAACAAACCAGTCTTTTTAGTGACACCTGCCATCACTGCTCATTAAAAATATCAGACCTTTATCGTGCTTCTAGAGCAAGGATTAAAAAAATTAAAAGAGATAAATTTAATAATCCCCAAACCTGCCACAAACTTAAATGCATCCACTTGCATAAACTCTCTGAATGATTGCTGAAAGCCTCTGACTTCTGATTTCTCTGATGATATACTGCTGTGCTGAGGTTTCTGAAATGAATTGAGTGCTACATTTGTAACTACTCTTATTGAATTCACTTTTATGAATGAATTCTGCAGAATGTGTAACATTCCATAAGTATATCTAGTTTTCAGGTTAATCTTAATGAGATTGCATAGGTTCAAATTATGTAATTTTCAGCTTCCTTGAAAGTCGAGAATGCAACTGCTTGAATAGACTCAGATTATAAACATTATTCATATAACTTTGTGTCTTGAAAGTCTCTTTTGGTGCTCTATTATTAAAATATTATGAAAAATGAAAGAACTCTGATTAAATATGCCTGCATGGATAAATTTACATTAATGAGAGATGATTAATTATGAGTTAATACCCTGTTCAGAAAAAGCATTTTAGGTGGCATAATGAACAGGGTGTGATGATAATCCAGCCATAGTCCTCTGTTGAGAAAATCAAAAGCCAGACACAAAGTGCTATTATGCATTTTGGAGCTGTGCTGATAGTAATCACGATTCTAAACTCCCACTCAGCTGTGCTCTCCTTGCACCACAAGATGTCACTATGCAATTCAGGATGACTTCTGGCTTCTAAAATTTTTAGAAAAGATTTTTAAAGCTAAACCCAGAAACAGGTTTATTCCTTTATGTGTTCTCAGGAAGAAAATAAAGCTCATATGATAGCCTATATTGAATACTCATCATGCTTTCTAAATAAATTAAAGGGTATAGGACTGCCAGACTTTTGAGAACAATCTTCTTCATTTAAAAGACAGTGTAAAAATCCTGCCAGCAGTTCTTGTGAAACTAGTGATGATCCATAAGGAATCCAGGAACATGTTTATGGCAATTGTTCCTAAGTGCCATTTTTAAGGGTGTTACTCTGCTGTTCACTCTTCCTGCTCATCTCTCCACCAGGCAGTATGGCTTTGTCTCCTACTGTCACAAATACACATCCAACTAGGTGGAAGTAAAGCATGTAAGAGTATTAAGCTGTCAAAGAATTGCACCAGTTCTAAAAAATAGCAGCAATTTCCTGTATTCCACGCTACAATTAAGCAGTCATAATACGGCATCCTATAGATGCCAGCCCCAGAAAGAATCAGTTGAAAAGAAAATCACTGACAATGGAGATCTCATTTTCTGTATTCCTGTTTTAGTAGAAAAACGTGTGTTTAAGTCTTTCTTTCTTTGATGTTTTTCTTGGTAGGACTGTGATCTTTTACTCTTCTGTCGTATTTGGTCTGGATTTTTAAACTTTTTTTTTTTTCTGGGAGATTAGATAAGAACATGCTGTCTACACATATGCCTCTTTATGGCTGCTGCCTAAGTAAGTAAAGTGCTGTAACTTCAAGATAAGGCAAACACCACAGCCAGAAAATATTCTCTGGGAAAACCTTGAGCAAATGAACACTTCATCTTACCTCACTTTGGTGGTGGAATGAGAAAGTTACCTAAAATATATTTTAAGTGACTCTGCATTCAAGACGTGTTTTGATCCTCTGACCTGAGGCTGACTAAGGTGCACAGCATGAAAATTCAAGCCAGCCAAAAATATTTATTTAAAAGCTAAAGATAAATTATAGAATCCCAAGACCAAGGACCTCTCTATTGAGTTATACTTGTCTTTTGCTTAATTAAAATATCTAATGGAAAATTCTATGATAGGGCCTTTCTCTGATGCTACACACCAGCAATATCTCTACAGCAAAGGTTGTACAGAGACTGACACTGAGGTCTTGCTGATTAGGTCAGGGAAGAGATAAAGCTCAGCTGCTTCCTTTTAATTCTGCAATATTACATATACACCCAAGTGTATATGTAATATACACAAGTGTGTTTGTGAGGAGTATGATTGACTACTGTTTCTCTCACACTTTTATTTGTTTTACTGCTTTTATACTGTTTTCTTTTGATTTTCATGAGGTAAAATCTTGCCTATGGAGCCTCCAAAATATTCTTGCTGACATTCTTCATATGGCGCCATAGTCACAGTGTCCTGGACAGTCATGGGAAGGTTCCCTCCATCCCTTAGTTTAACTCATCCTTGCTCCTGGCCTCACTACACATTGCTATCATGGCTGTACAATATGGCCTGTCCTAATGCATCATTATTTCACTGTCCAGGTTTTCCTAAAAGCCTAGTGTTGAGACAAAATAGCTCTGTGGTGCAGCTGGGGCACAAACTGTTCTGCCTAGCAGTCAGCCAGTCAGCTATGTCCAACTCCCCAGGCATGCTGCTGAATCGTAGAATAGACTGGGCTGGAAAGGACCCACAAGGATCATCAAATCCAACTTCTGGCTCTGCACATGACAACCTCAAAAATCACACCATGTGCCAGAAACGGGATGTGTGTCCTTGGGCAAGCCATGGCCTTGCAGAGGTGCCCCACTGGCTGAGGACGATGGCTGCGGCTGCAGGAAGCTGCCAGGTGAACAGTGCAGTGCCAAGGCAGAGGCAGTGAGGGAGCCAGGATGGGCATGCTAACTCCAGCTGTGTTAGTTGGAGAGAAGGGAAGAGAAACATCATTACCCAGGGTTTGAGGTGCTCCTTAGTCCTTGAGAAGAAGGTCATTACATATGCTGCGTGTGGTATGTATGGTCACATTTTCAGCTGGTGGGATGTTAGTCACCAGGCATGGAAAGGGAAGAAAACACCCAGATGGAAGAAGGCAGCATTGACTTGTTTTTATTGACATTTTTGGCTGAAAATGATAGTATTAGAATATTCAGTCTCTCAATGTAACTACCACAGTTGTGTCAGTTACTGCAGCATGTGGCATTAACAATGGTGTTTTAAATGCTGTTTATTCCTTTTAAAGCTATTTAAATTAAAAAAAAATTAAAAGCTTTTTAATACTATTTTTAATGCTATTTTAGGCATTCTGTCTCCCCCATTGCCTTGCAGTGCCCTGCTGACAGCACTGCTTGCCTATGCTTGGAGGAGGTGACATTGAAAGGCTAACTGACCTTTTCTGCAACACAGAGAGTCAAGGAAGAGTGTCAGGACAAAAGGCCTACCAGGGATGGAGAGGGAAACTGACAGGAATACTGTCGTCTCTAATCTGGGACTTAGGTTATATGTGGGGCCACTACACACGCTTGGTTCTGGAAAAGGCCACAAATTATAATTGCACTTATATCTGCAGAACAGGTATTTGAGGAAAGAACAAAGATCAGGAGACAGTTGTGCAGTGCCTGAATGTGGTGACGTCACAGAGGAGAGCTACAGACCCAAGTACAGAGCGGGCATGTCTTTTTGCACTTCCAGAACAGCATGTTGAGAGCAGTGCCTTATACTTGTGAGAAGGTAAAGAACCCTTGTACCCTCTTTCTGTAAGACTGCCTCCTCTTTATGCTGGTTGTAATGAGACTGGAAAGAAGGGTGCACATTTTACTTCAAATGAGAGGGATTGAGTGTCTGCTTATAGTCCATTCGTGGTTGCTGTCAGGCACAACTGGTAGAACTTGGCACCCACCAGCAAAGGATAATCTCTGTGCCTCACTCTTCTGGTGAGGCAGGAACTGATGCCTTGCTAAAGTTACTCTTCATGCTGGTGCCAAGGATCAACACTGTGAACAATGAGCTGCTGAAAATTGCACTTGATGGAAATTTGAGAGGATGACAAAGCGCAGTTGAACGCATATCTCTGTTTATCAGTGGCTTGCACAATGGCGAGACCTAAGTACATAGATCCATGACTCCAGGGAATGTACATCAGAGTGCAAAACCAAAAGAACTTCCTGCAGACAGTGAAGAAACTACTGTTGGTGGTTCCTGATGGCCTCTGAGACACAAAAGATTTTTGTCTCTACATATAAGCACAGCAAGTGTGGATCCCTTCCAGGACACATTTGAAAGTACCCTGATTGCTTTTAAGGATAGAAATTCTCAGGGTATGATAAACTGAAGAGCATGTGGCCTCACATAGTTCGGTTATAAAGACAGGTACAGGAACTAAATTTCAGTTCAGTCTGAAAGGGTGGAATAGAGGAATGGCACAAATGGTCCAACAAGAAAAAAAAAAAAAGACAAAAACAGACCAAGATATTAAAATAGGAGAAAAATCGGAATATGGAAGCTGGTATATTGCCTCTCTGGACCTGGAGGCTTTGCATCTAGAATTTAGGCATCTTCTGCTGGTCAGCATTCTGTCTGGACAGCAGCATAGCTCACTAGCAAGCACTGGCAGTACATACCCAGACCAACCACTGCAGTGGTCAAGCCCCAGCTGTGGCAGACTTCAGCCATGTGGATGTCCTCCTAGTGAATCTGAGGGTGGCTGAGGTGTTTCTTTTTGTGCAATGTGAGATGTGATTCCTGAGATGAGATGGCTAGTTCAGACAGCAAATAGATACGGATGTATCTTTAGCCTAGTAAATTTTCTATGAAGCATCTTGGTTCTTCCCTTAAACCTCACAAGTAAACATCTCTTTGTGATCTTGGCAAAGAAAAAAAATGGTAGTAAGCAGTGTCTTTTCACCAAGATATTATTTTGTATATATTTCTGACCTAAGGTTGCTCCAGGCAGTGAAGAATAGGGAATATTGAGGTCTGTTAGGCCTGCAGTAAGGAAAAGGATGCTGAACATCAGACCACTTTTGGAGTGGCCTTTGAGAGCCATCTAAGGGAACAGCATAGCCAAAGTTAATAGGACCTGCTTCTAGTGTATGGTGCTAATTATTATGAAAATTGGCATAATTGGGCCCATTCAGTAGTAGGAATGTCACATGAAAGTTATTTTACTGTGTGTATGACAAAACTGCAAACTACTGCTCTGAGAAGGTTAAACAGAGAAAGAAGAAAGGTTTTAATACAGTGAAATTATACTAATGGGAAGTTCTCAACCTGGAAGAGAGTTAGGATTTTTAATATGACCATTTAAAAGAATAATACTGCTCTCAGCAAACCTTTCTATTCAGAATGAATTACTTTGCTTGCACCTGATTGACAAAGATATTTTTTGATATCAGACATGACACACGGTATACAAGGACAGTATTTTCTCACTGGAGAGCAACAGATTATTGCCTGCACTGCTGTTTTTTAACATCACAACCTAAATGGCTTTTATGTTCTGAAAACAAAAAGCAGAGAGGAGAAAGAAAAGCTTTTGAAGAAAAAAAATAATTTTCCAATAACCCCCATTAACTGTAGAGGTCATTGAGGCAAAATGAATGGGACTAGAAATCCACTAAAAGCTACAGTACAAGGTACATTGAGACTGACAAGCCTTTCACCAAGTAGTTACAAATGGGACTAATTGTTTAAACTTGTTAGCCATTGCTAGAGCCTCTGATCCTTGAGTCAGCTATGGAGACCATGGCAGAAATCAATAAGGCATTGCACACAGTGAACTGCTAGACCATATAGATTGCCTGAAGGGAATTGCTAAGTTCCCTCTGGTCTGGAAACTGAAAGCAGGCAGCTGAATTTCCAGAAAAGTTGAGAACACCAGTGTGGGGCAATTTGGGCAATGGTGAGGATAAGGGGAGGGAGTAGAAACCCAGCATTAAAGACTACAGGCTGGGCTTCCATGCTGTGGTGAAGCTTGTGGTGGATGTTCAAACATCATCTACATTAAGAAGCTAATGACCAGAGGCTGGCACTTTTGTCTCAGAAGTAACAAAAGTCTTGGCAGTACCTTCCTTGGTACGAACAGTCTGATAGCAATCTACATATAAACTACAGCTGCTATGAGAAGGAGACATCCCCTAAGGCAAAATTCTGAACAGTTGGAGAAATGCCTTCCCTTTGGCACATTTTGAAAAGTTCCTGTTACATTGATCAGCTGCTTTCAGGTGGAGTACTACAAGGTTTCAATTAAATGAAGCATATTTTTGTAACAATTTTATTCAAGCTACAAATTGTAAGCAAGCTGTGGAAGAGAAATGTTGGTACTTGCACACCAACAAGACTTTGAAAGATAGAGAGGTGCCATTGCTAGACCTGGTGGTCTCCTTGACACTGGAGTTGGTTGTAGCCTCCATTTCTGTCCAACGGCGCACAAAACATTGGCATGCATGCTACACCTCTGACTAAGTTTTGAAAAGGCATCTTATGTCTCTTGTGGTCACTCCACTGCTCTTTAGCTGCTCTTTAGCTTTTGCTCTCTCCCTTCCAGAAGTTTAATAACGCAGTGCTACGTGGCAGCTGGCTGACCAACCCTCAGACTGCTTACTCCCTTTCACGTCTCCTTTGTCTGTCCAAGACAACCGAAAATTATTCACATAATTTCTTTCCTTCCTTCCTTCCTTCCTTCCTTCCTTCCTTCCT
>VXBQ01012314.1:68631-96811 GCA_013400175.1 Phainopepla nitens
TTTTTTTTTTTTTTTTTTTTTTTTTTAACTCCTGAGATGGTTCTCCATGCACTGGAAAAAAAATCTGTTTCTTTGTCCCATTTAATAGACAGCAGAAACCCCAAACATCTTGCCTAGAAAAGCCTGATAAGAAGAGGGTGTTTTTCTGCAACTAAATGAATAGAATTACCATGACCAAACCCAAATATCATCAGTGACAAATCTAGATAAAGATGTGATATAGGGCTTTCCCTATGTTTTATGGCAATTTGCAACACTTATGGCAGACCCATAATGATGCAAGTAGCCATCAAGTAGGATATTTCCAGGCCACTGAAACATCATAAAACTGCAGGAGAAATAAATTATCATCCCAGAGCTTTTTAGTCAAATGGCTGTTGTGAGGAATGAACGTAAACAAGTCACAATGGTTCCACAAGTTTTCTGGGCACCATGCCAGCCAGAAATTATTTCATCACAGTAATTCTTCATTGCTGCCAAAAAAGTAGACAAAAGACAAGCTCATGTATTATATTGATCAGACTGAATTAAAAAGCTTATATGATCTGGGATTTAAAAAGAGTGAGAAAATGAAAGAGAAAATAATAATGATATTATTGAACACAGAACTACAATTTTGTAATTTTTTTTGTTATTACTTGTTTTCTGATTTCTGTAAGACTTTGAAACCTTTTTATCAAGGTCTGAAATGAATGTATTTGACCAACTGAGAGAACAGATAATGCCCTTTTGATAGAATAAACGTTTGACACTTATTTGTAAGAGTCAAGCTTGACTCTACACTATAATCTGACTTTATCAATGTGTATTTCTTCTACTCATTATGCACTTCAGATAGAATTTAAAATTTATATGAATTACAATTAATTATAATTACATTTTTTTAACGTTCATTTTTATTGTAATCCAAAATGGATAAGTTTGGCATAAAATATGTTCAAATATATCTATTTATGCTGAGAAGGCCTATTCTGTGTGCTAATTGATAGTCTGCTGTTTCCTTTCCTTTCCTGTTCTTCTTCACCTAGAAGCCTGATTCTTTTGTGGGTACTATGTATCCTCTGCTCCAGGAAAAATAGACAGAGATTACATGGCTCTCTTAGCTGTTTTTAAATTTTGCAGAGAAGGTAGTTTGATTTCTTCGTTAACTGCTTAGGAACCTTTTATTTTTTACAATTCCTAAGTACCTTTTGCAGATACATATGGTGTTATAGCCACATAAAAGAGATCACGTTATTCCTTCCTATGTCCTTCAGAACCCCTATGTTCTACAAGAATATAAAGTCTGCATATTTTGGTACCCATTTATTTGAAGTTATTCAAAAGTCCCCTTCACATGGTCCTGGGCAACTGACCATGCAGTCCTCCTCGAGCAAGATGGTGATTCAGTTGACCTCCAGAGATCCCTTCCAATCTCAATCATTCTGTGATTAGGTGATTTTAATATTTGTTCATCATGAACATACCTCAAAGATGGTTAACAGAATGATTTCATAAGTGAGAAAATACATAAATAGCACGCAGTGGCAAGAGTGGAAAGACAGATCTTGGAGCAGGCTATCCTGTCAACTTGTGTATGACTCATATACTTAGTGTTTGAAACAAATGTATTTCTGGAACATTTAGCTCTCTGCTGATTGGTAATAATCTGGTGTTTTCAGCTGTGAAAAAATATAGAGAAAAGTCCAGAGTTCCCCAAGCACTGAGATACTGCCTCCTAATTATGTCTTGGCTCTGGTGCATGTAATGGATGTAGCCAGCAGAGCAGGAAAGGTGAACCTGAGCAATAGAGATCTTGTGGGGCAGCATGTGGGGTCACCCAGCCTTATTGTGCCCCATTTTCCCTTCCCAGGTACAGAGCTGGCTTTCTCTCCAGCACACCAGGCTAAGAAATTTCTATGCTGCGCAGGTAACTAGGAAACCTTGAGAATCTTGAAGTGCCTTGGAGGTGGCAGGTGTCTGGCTGCTGTTCTTACCGCACAGGAGGACACTGCAGTCCTGCAGGGCTGAGAAGCCTGCAAAACAGCAGAGCACTACTACAGTATTACAAATGGCTAAACCATGAAGCTAAGTGCAACCTGTCCAACAAGGCTTTTTTTTTTTTTTGTCCAACAAGATTTTTTTTTGTCCGTGATTTTTAAAAGCAAAATTGTCACCAAAGAGTAACAAAAAAGACCTTATTGTAGTCTCTTTGGTAAACAACATTTCCAAGCAAAATTTTGACATTTCTGTCTTCAGCTTTAATGTACTGAAAGAAGGAGTTGAAAATAATTTAATTTTCACCCTTCCTTTCATAATGTAGAAGTAATCAGAATATTTATTTACTTATTTTTATTTATGAGCATTCTTTTAACCTTATCTTTTTGAAATTATCACAGATATGTTTCCCTTTGAGATTAGATGAGAGTTTAAAAGGGCATTTGTAAAGGTTTTATATTCTCCACAAGGATGGTTCCATTTGATGGGATATCTGAGATGGCTTGATTATTAGTATCAAAAGAAAAATTGAATTATAGACATATAATTATCATATTTATAAATGATAAAAGCTTTTTTTTTTTCTTCAGGTGGTACCTAATTGCCCAGTAGAATTAAATGCTGGATGCTATTATAAGGGCAAAGAGTTTAGGGAATTTAAGAAAATATAGATACAAGCCAAACCCCATCATCCATAAGAGAAATATAATTGAATTTTCCTATGTGTGACTTATATTGCCTAATTTAATTAGAAAAAGCCAGAGCAGTTCACAAACTGTAGTGACAAGGAAACAAATGAAAGGCAGTTTTCATCTTTATCAAATCTAGATAAAGATGTGAAACCTCTTTCCAGATGATATGCAGACTAGCAGGAAGTTATTAGGGCTATTCCACATTGCATCTTCCCTTTATACTTCCTTGTAATTTTTTCTGTGAGAAAAAGTTTTTTTTGACTTGTGGTGCTAGTAAAAGGGATTAAATTTTCTATTTAGTGGTGTTATGTATGTCCAAGGCTGTACAATTTCAAACTGGTTTTTCACATTTTCATTTTCTTGTGTTGTACTTGTGTGTAGTTACCCGTGTTCTTAAGTGTTAGAGATTTCAGAGGCTTGCTAGACATTTGTTTTTGTGTCTCACTGAGGAGCAGTATCATAGTCTCTATCATTAAATCCAAGTTAAATGACCAGCATGTGCAAATTAAAGAAAAGTTAGGGTCCCCTTTTCTCATGCTGGTTCAGGCTGTTTCTTGTTTCTGACAAAAAGTGTCATGTTCTCCTCAAAACACTTTCTTATTTGGACGACCTTTATATGTTAGGGTATATTATAGGGTATATGTTAGGGTATATACCTTATAGGGTATATTATTTTGTTATTTCTTTTTTTTATCATTGTTATTCCTTCATATACCCCCTCATTATTCAGGGTTTCAACTGTGTTTTCAGATTTTGTATGTTCAAACTTCTTCAATTAATCAACATTTTAAGATGTCCTGAATCACTTTTTTAGGTACATTCAATGTTTATGGACTTTTCAGGCAAAGGGCAAATTGATCAAATAAAGAGATAAGACTGAAAATGTTCTTTCACACAGGTAGCAAGAAAGAAGAAATACTCTACCTAAGATGAGTATCTTGTAGAACTGCAGTGAGGGAAATTACTTTAAGAGTGTGAGATGAACTTTGGAATCTAATTTAAGACCAGAAAAGGAGTCAAAATGGGAGGAGAGGATGGAGAAAACAACTCTATATTATTGTCTGTAATAGTAAATGAAACATCTGTTAATGTTAAATCTTGATTGTAATTTACCCTCTTTCTTTTGTTAGTGATAGCAAGTTAATGTAATAAAAAATGGAGAAAAGCAAAGCAGGAGACATCATCAGCATCCCTACAGAGCAACCTTTTTATTTCAAGTCACAATAAGAACCAATCCAGAAAGGACACCTGGATCCAGGATTGCCGGTGCCTACTGGTCTGCTCTAGCAACTCTTTTTTCTTGGGTGATGGAGCATCTCCATTCAGCGCACAAGTACAACAAGGCAGCAGAGGAGTGCATGCAGCTGCATTCCTTCATCCCTTCCTGAGCAATCTCGAGAAGAAAGCAATAAAATGTTTATGGAATGTGAGTTTTCTTACTGGGACTTCTGGGTTCCTCTGAACCCAATAGGCTGTTGACAAAAGGAATCTCTGCCAAAGGCTTTCCTTATTTCAAATAATCACGTATATGGCTGTGATCTCTCTTTCTGGATGCTCACATTTTCCTGTTGCATGCAGAGGTTTTGAAGGATGAAAACAGAGTAAGTTTTAGGGAAACTGTAATACACCTAAAGATATAAAACACATCCTTGTACTGTGTTCCTGAAATACCATGGTTCAGCAGTATTGTTCAATGTACATGGAACGAACCACACAGAATTCATGGTGGCCTGCATTTTGAACCAAGACTTTGCCATCCTTTTGGTTAAACTTAGATTGTCTCAACTATCTCCTTTAGTTTCAAAGACAGGATCTTTGTTTTTAATTCCATGTTCTTAACCTTATATCATTGAGTGAAATAATATCTCAGTGTAGTTCTAAGCAAGAGGCCAGAATAACATTTAATAATTTCTTAATTGGGCATTATTTGTTACAAGCATCTTTATTCTGTGGTAAATCCCAGAGGTCACAACTGAAATCAGGGCCAAATTTTATTTAACGCTGTGCAGGTTTTAAAGGCAATCTCTGCTTGGAAGGACTTACTATTTTCATGGATATGAATTAAGAGTTAACTTCTAGAGCTGATCATCTAGCCCAGGCAGAGATGAAAAAAATTGTTGATGTCCTGATGTTTTTGTGGCCGTGGATTGTTATGCTCAGGCTTCATTTACAAGAAAATTCTGTCTGTTTTAAAAGCCAGTTTGAGTCCTTACAGTTCTGACATGACTTATTTGTTGCTCTTATAACCTCATATTTTTGTATATAGGGACATTTTTGGAGTAGTTGTGTGGAAGATGTAAACATTTTTGACCCTTGATTTGTACAGAGGCTTTTCTGGGCTAAAGTGATATTGCTCCTATGGCATGGTATAAAATTGGAGTATTACAATATTTAACATTCAATAATGAACCAAACTGTATTTAACATTCAGGTAATCTTTTATTTTCTAACAGAGTTTGTGACTCTTAAAATTAAAATAGCTCTCACAGTAATAGTTTGCTTATTATTATTATTAATTACTATTTTATACCTCTGTTATTTCGCAAAATTTATGATGGCTTACTGCATCACTGCAGACAGCTTTACAGGCAAAGGTGCTTGCTTGTCTGTTTCTTGCATTCTGTTAAATATTTCTTATTCCTTCAGACTGCGCTACAAGGACCATTTCACTGTCCCCTTTGGCTCCTGCATCTTGTTTCCAGCATGAACAGACAGGTAATAACCATTCAGTGGGGCCATTACCTCTTCTAAAGACTATTATCAAAATGGTCATTATACATAATGGAGATTATTACAGGCAACTTGAGATTTTTTTAGATACATCACTACAATAATAGGTGGCACTTTTTAGACTTACATATTGGTGGGAATAATAGTAGGGCACAAAACACATGGCAAATGTTGCTTTTTATCAAAACTTCTTTAGTTTCTAATGTCTTTTCTTCTGGATTCTTGTGATATTTACAAAACTTTTGTGAGCACCACCTGTTAGGAAGTTTATTGAACTGTGAGTGTAGCCATAGAGAGTTACAAGTTTAGAAGGTAGATGAGGTATATTTTCTTCTTAAAAAGCTATGAAATTAAAAGGAAAAAAAAAAGAAATATTATAATACAGCAGTTTTTCAGGCGAGCATATAATTACCAAAACAGGAAACCCTCTATTTTTAGACAATCTCAAGCTGATCCCCTATTGAAAAAGTGATCACATGAAACCACTACTTTTCTTTTTACATAGCATTTGTTTTACAATTTATCATACTACTTTTTCATTTCAAGATTGAAAAGCAAAATCTTAGCTAATCCAAGAGTTACCTGCAGGGGACTCAAAATCTTGAAGAGAAATGTGTTTTAATTCCTGTAACTTTCACTTACTATCCATATCAGTTACAAGAGTATTGTTTACAACACTGCTTCCATATAATCTGACGTACTGCAAAGAGAAATACCAAACAAACCAAATTGGGTTCATTTATTGGGTTTGGCATAAATTTTGCAGATAAATAGGCTGGGTGGTGAGGGTGAAGAGGTGATGATCTTTTTTCCAGATCATTCACGACTCTCCTCCAGAGGAAACTGGTGTTATTTTTACCCATCCTTTGAAACTTTCTGTGTTAGCAGGCACAGCTCCAGTGTGCCAGATTTATTTGTAACTATGTCTCTGTTCCTCTCAATTCTACCCAATCTTTAAATCACAGTTAAAAGTAAACATGTGCTAATAAGAACTGCACTGATATGGGATTTTTGTGAGAATTTTCCTTGTCTTGATTATCCCTGCTTCATGTTGATTGTATGACTTCTTCTTAAAGAACATCCTCTGTTTCTTTGGAGATATATGCTTTGCCTATTCTGCTTCTAATAAGGGCATTTTTATCATTGGAAGGAAGTTCCCCATAGTATTGCTCATCTCACAGGTTTTGTTTTGCTGAAGTATTGCCTCCTTGTCTAAGTCTCACTGTGTTTTTCTGACACAGCCCTGGCATCAGGAGGCTACTGACCTTTGAAATGTGTAGGAACAGGCGGTGGCAGAAGAACTTAGGCAATAATGACTGCATCCAAAAAGGTGACCAGAAGACAGATTCTGTCCTGCAGTATGNAACAAGACTCTTCAGAGCAATGACAACCTCTATGCCATCCTGTGACTCACCTGTTACGATAAGGTTTTTAAACACTACCGTCCTCTGGCAGAACCAACAGTTCTTCCTTTTTCTTCTCTGCTGTCCTACAGGCACCAGACACACAATGATTTTTGTGTATCCAGCTCTCATTGAGTGCAGTGTTCAGGGGCTCCTGTATTAAAATCTCACCATTTGTGGCATCCTATTACTCAGGATCCTTGGTGTTAGTAGGTTACTGACTTACTACTTACCAAGTGGCAGCAATTGACCAAAAAGAGCTGTTTGGCTCAAAATACCACTGAAAACAGAAGTCTGAAGACAATCAGGGAACATTTCTGTTTTGGGAACGGTTGCTTTAAATCACTGGAATCTGTGATTCGCCAGACAAGATGATAGCATGTGCCAAGAATAATATTTCAGTCATATAATATTATTATTGGTTATGAATTTATACTTTCCCCCCCTGTATCTGACACTGTAGGTGTCAGATATGACAGATTTGGAGCCTCATTCATATCTAGTGCTGAGGAACTCTCTCTGCAAGAAAGCAATGGCATAAAACTTATATAAAATTCAACGGAGTGCTCTCTGAGACCTATGCTTCTAGGTACAGGGAATTAAGTCATTGTGGCAGCTTGGAAGTCCTTTACTATCCCATCATGCAAAACCTTTGACGTTAACAAGAACTTGGTCTGGGTGTGTAGTTTCTCTCAAGTGAAAAAAGAATTGTGGACAATTAGCAATACCTGCGCTGATTTAGATTACCCGAGAGAGATTTCCATGCTCAAAATCACACCCAGAAACCAGCTGTGCTACTGCTATGTCACTTCTTTGCCTTATTTACAGCAGCAAATTGGGTGAGTGGAACGAGAGGAGTAATAGGCAGTTTCTAGATAACATTAACATTAAAGTGAGACCTTTTCTACTGGTGCCAGAGTCTCTGAGGGATTTAACCGCATGAAATCCAGGAATTGTCACTTCATTTGGCACTCTCATTTCTACAGTGGCTTGTAGGATTTTTTGAAAGAAAGAAAAGAAATATACAGCGCGAAGGGAATTTAAATAGAAGAGATTAACAAAAAGATTTTTTGTTAATTTTTTTTTTAATCTTACCTATTCAATTGATTTGCCAGTTTGGGTCTGCAGGAAAAAGCATTTTTCTGGTTGAGCTGCCAAGTCCCACTGCCCCTTACACAGTGGTTAAGTTAGAAGCTGTAAATGCTTAGCAATATATGAATTAGTTTGATAGTTTGCAGCATCTTTTGATTCTGAGGGAACAAAAAGGTGGAGGGGGGAGAAGGGGGGGAAGGGGGGAAATGGGAAGGGAGAGAGAGAGAAAGCCTGCCAGCTATTTGTGAAGTAAATGTTCCCATTTCTTTTAAAACACAATAGCAAGTGTAATTTTGTCACATGCATCTGTTGCTATCACCTCTCACTTTGTGCTGAAGTGCTCACCAGAGCATTTACAGAAGTGATTCTTCCTCCCACCCCTGACATCTGCCACCGAAAATGCTGCATTATTCATCAGCGTGCTAATGGTAGGTGATGAGATCTTTTCACGCTACATCCCTCTCAGTAGGTGTTTATTACTTTGTTCACCAGCAGCCCTGCTATTACTGCGGGGCCAGAAGAACTCTACATACTCGCTTGACAGGTAATGGGAAACGTGCTCTGCTCACTTGGCTCACAAGTGCAGATGAAGGTTATTACTAGGGCAGCTGCAATATCGTGGGTGCAAAGAAGACGGTCACTTTAAGTGAACAGCTTAATTCTGGAAATCCATACAAATCATGTCAGCACCGTGATAATCCATCTTCTTTACCTTCTATCATTTCAGCAGTCATCACAGTGTAATAATTTTCTCCTGGTTCACCTGTGGTCTCTATGAATAACAGAGTGGGGTAAAAAAAAAGGAAAGAAAAGAAGATGAGTTTGTCTTACTGTCTGATGATCACAGTGGTGAGGAATTCATTTCTGTCTAGTAGCAAGATTCTGTCGTGTGTGTGTGTGTGTGTGTGTGTGTGCACAAGGGTTTGTGTCGTGTGAAGGAGAGAACCTTGCAAGCAGCACTGCATGTGTTTAATTTTATAAAAGCAGCCTGATAAGAAAGGCAAGCCTCTACTGATTTATTTGAAGCCTTGTGATAAAAATTAGGGAAAATAAACATGTCAGAGCACTGGGAAAATTGAAGGAAGAGAAATTATTTTTACTCCTGAGAACTCAGTTCACTAATAAGCCTTCCCCAGTTGTCTCCCTTCTAGGTTTCTCACTTAGAGACATAATGCTGTCCTGAGCAACTGATAAAAATCTAGCCCACGCGAGGAATAGGCAAACTTTTTCATAATTTGAAGGTGCAGCTTCCATTTCACTTAAGGGGCAGAATTTTCTCAATCAAATGTTTTCTTTACTAAAACAAAAGGTGTGCTGGATCTGCAGAAATGAATGATGTTGTTAAACACGGTATTTTTGGAATATATCCCTCCAAAAATGTAAACTAGGGAGATTTAGAGACAGACATGATTTGCTGCAATTTTGTAAGTGCTACAAGTGCTGAACTGCACCTGTTTCCGTATTAGTACAGCCCAAAGTAATTAAAACCAGAACTGTGAAAGAACGATTTTTTTTCTTTTTCTCAGACTAGTCTTTAAAGTCTTGGTTTTTATTACCATGTAATAACTGTGGAGTTGCTTGTTATGCCTAGCAGAGGAGAAATGCCTTTTAGGAAGAGAACTAAAAGCAAAGAAAAAATCCCCTCATTTCAGATATCTGTTCTTTTTCAATATATCTGCTTTTTTAGCAAGACCATTAGTTTTTATCTGTAGAGTTTCTGTATCAGTCCAGCCTATCAAACTTTTAGATGGTTGTTATGACTAACACATGTATTACCTGCAAACTACAGACAAAATGGAAAAGTGATGCACGCAGCAAGACTTGTTAGAGCCATTAATATTTGCCTACTGAAGTAATTGGGGTGGGGGTGAATGGAGTAGTCTTGAGACAGACAAGATTTCCTCTGCAGGAGATTGCTTTCACATCTGCCTGAGGAGTGTTTTCTTCTGGGGAGGGAAGGTGGTGAGTGGCTGGCTTTGTTTGTGGAATTAGAATTGCAGAGTGTCAATCCTTGGCTGGAGTTTAGGCGGGGAAAAACAGAAGACGATTCCAGAAACGCAAAGCATTTTCTGTGGAAATAGTTAACTTGCTAACTTACTAAAATGCTGATTTCATTAAGGTATTGCTCCTCATTTCTGTGGTGATAAAAACATGAGCTGCAGCTTATTGCTAACCATAATTTCTGCTTCAGTATATGAATTTACTCCTATGTAGCTGAAGGGTTTAGTAGGACAGTGATGGGTTGAATAGGGAAGAGATATAATTCTCCAAAGATTTAATAGGCATTCAGTTCATAACAAGATGACAACATTGATGTATTTGCCATCACTGAGAATGACTAACTTCTTTGGTTTTTTCATATGATCATAACATCTTCAAAAGAAATTTCTATGTGCAAGGAAGAGCCAACATCTATCTCATGGCTTTCTTATTGCTAAACACATGTAATTTATGGTGATGTCATCATTGCCTTTGAAATGTAATTGTGATATAAATGTCTTTGTTGGGGTTCAGCAGTTGTTTGAGATTAATTACATTTAGGAAATCACACTGCATACCTTTGATATTAATAAAAACCCAGTAAAGATCTGTTTGTGTTAGAAGTGCATCTGTCTTGCATAATGCTGAACTTGAGAAGGAAATAATTATCTTCTTATCCTAACTTCCTCCCCAAACTGGAAAGAACCGCACTTTGGACATGTGAAAGCACTCTTATAGTTTTCTCTAGGCACATAGAAACAGAGATAATGAATGTGTAGGACAGTAAAAGGTAAAGAAAACTCTAAAATAATAAATATTAATGTCATAGTATTAGTGACCAAAAAGAAAAAGTAGCCTACAAAGAGCTATGAAAATCCAGATTGAGAAAAATAGGTTTCTAATTAATATAAAATTCCATTCCATTTCCTCAAGGAAAGCATTCCAAAATCTTATATCCAGTCTTGTGAACATGACATCCAAGATCACAAGGGAAAGTTTATCATCTGTCTTATAAAATACACAGTAGGAGAAAGATGAGAATGCTTCTTTCATATATGTGTTTTAAACTTGAGATTGCAGAGTTCAGCATATCTATTTATACTCCTTTCAGAACGAGGAAGCAGCCAACATCATACTGCAGCTGAACCATTCTTCTTGCTCTTTCACAGTCATCAATGCTTAGGTGAAAGTGACCTGTGACGTCTTCCTATTCATAAGGGTGGAATCATTCCCTTTTCAGTGATATAACCTAAGTATTTATAAAAATTTTTATCTCTGAGGGCATGGCAACTATAGCTAGCTAAAGGAATTATGGATAAAATTTTAAGGAAAATTCTTGTTTTTATTATAATACAAAAAGAACAAAACTCCCAAAATTTGGCCTGTTTTACTGGGTTGTTTTTTTTCTTTTTTGAATTATGTATTTTGTTAATGCTCTAAGGGTAGAACAGAATCTGCTGATTCCAAAAATCATATATCCACCAGAAAAAAATATTTTTCACTGTTTCAAATAAAATTTTGAATTTTATTGTGTTTGTTCTATTTTTTTAGAATTCTTCAGCCCCCTAAAATCATCAGAAATTCCAATCTCATTGTTGCTTATCTTCACTGTTGAGTGACCATGGCCAGTGCATATGATGAGGAAGAGGTACAAGCATGAAAAAAATCATTCCTCATTGCTCTAATATCTGTCTGTTTTATTGTCCATGTTGACTGTCATTGTAGACTACACAAGGCACTGAAATATTCACAATTGTTGTTGGGCTAACTATATTTTGCCTGGCCATTTGAATTACTCAGAGTTACTATGACTTGTGATTCATTCTGCTTCTCCAGCTATGCTTGTTGCAGGAAGGTAACCCAAACCAACTGGTGTTTTCCCAGCAATTCCTTATTCTTATATACATTTTTGAATAACAACAGCTTATACAGACAGTTCATTTTTAAAGAAACTGAAACTGATTTTTGAGAGATTTGGCTGATCACAGAATGATAACAAGGGGAGACTGACATGAAGCACTGTTCAAGGACCCTCACAATGAAGGAAGGACTGCAGGAAAGGAAACAAATAATTTCATGCAAAATTTCTAAAGTCCAAGGAAGGAGGAAGAGAAGAATTTGAGTCTCTCTTACAAGGTCTAATGAAATGTGTAAAACTATTTTCTTTTAGCTTTACACATTGGATATCCAGATTTTTTGCTGGTTTATTTATGTTTTATATTATGTGATTTATGTTCTGTAGCCATGCTGGCAAGTTACTTTTTGTTTAAAAAGGTTTTACTGCATGGAGAGAAAATTGGATACATGCAATGAACTCTGTAATCAATAAGCTGGAGACTAGTTGTTGCCAGGTGTGAACTCCATGCAGAATTAGAAAAAGGATTTGGGTTTGAGTTTCGTGCATTGTTTTACATTTGCGGCTTGTCTAATGGAAGTTATTAGAGTGTGCATGTGTGAGGTTTTCTTTCTTTTTTTTTTTTTTTAAAAGAAAAAAAAAAGCCCTTCTCCTCAAATTAACTCTGGAACTGGGATTTCTTGGATTGCAAAATATGACAGCATTGCTGATAGCACTGCTCTGGAGGAAAGAGAGCAACTTTCACTGTGGCATTGATCTGTACGCAGGCTGTCATGTTTGCCTTATTTTGATGTCCTCGGGAGGATGGAGGTACTCACTTCCTTGGAATGGCAGCCAGGCAAGTTGTCAAGAGACAACAGTCAATAACCATTCACCCTAGATTAAACAAAAGAAGTTGTTATGGACTGTCTGGAAAATGCAAGCCTTGTTTTTGCATGAGGTGCTGTCCACCTTTCAGAGATCCAATGCAATGCATGTGCACTGAAGACCCTCCTACCTACATCTAAGATAATAGATGACCTTGCTTTTTCTCTTGGTCTGTTAGCACTGAAAGCTGAGTCTTTTGAAGTGTATTCTGAGGAAACTTACTCATAGTCTGAAGACCAGCATAGCTGAATACTTCTGTGCAGCTATACCTGTAGTTACAATTTTTTATGTAGAGCACTGAACTCTATATTTCTTTCTCCCTTTTGGTATGGGCAATAGAATTACTTATGCCAAATCTGTTGCATATGTACAGAGACAAGTTAGCATTGCATTAACTTTCCTGACAATGGTGGTTGTGCAATACATATCAGTTAACCCTGAAGGGTAAGCTTGGTTTTGACCTGTCACAATCTCTGTGTACATCTAGAGCATCTGTACCAGAAAAAGCTCTGCTTTTGAAAGAGTATACGTTTTTAAAGTTCATAAGATTAAGCACAGGTATCACTCTGTGATGGGGTAGGTCCTTACTGTTTCTCAGTCTACTTCCTCCAAAGGAAAGGCTTCTAATCCTGGATGCAATGTGGAATACAGACAATCCTGGAGCCTTTGGCCTGCAGCTACAAACACTGTCTTCTGATTTCTTCCTGAAACATAAAACATTTCCTCATTTCATTTTATGTGAAGACAGATATCTATATCTAGAACTTTTTAAAAACAACAAAGAAGGGAGTATTTTCTTAAATTCTCTTTAATTTTGTCCATATTTCTTCCTTTTTTTTCTTTTTTTTTTGTTATTCCTAAACTTTTTTTTACTGTGACGAATAAAAACTCTGGAGGAGCAGGCTCAAACTGGCTGTCAAGTCTTTTTTCCTGAAGTAAAAGGTGCTGACAGACAAAAGAACTATGTCATGAAAAATTTATAACCAAATTTCCCACAACAGAAAAGGGGCAAAACCACCTCACATATTAAATGCCAAATCTTCATGCATATCTGCTTCAGTACTGATTCAGTGGCAAAATAACTTTCAAAATGTTTTATGGTCCAAAGCAGCAATAAAGTAGCTGCATTTGTCATTTTAGTAAACTAAAATCAGAATTATACTAATATTCAGTGGGGTGACAGCAATATATTATCTTGTCAAGCAGGAGATCTGATTTTACAGGAATACGTGGTAGGTTAGAGAGAGGAGTTGTATGAAGGATGCATTTAATTACATAAATAAGACTAATGATAAACTATAAAACTAGTTTTACACATTAGAAAATGCATAATAATATGTGGATATACATACTTATATTAATATAAGACTGTATGTAAGCTTTCTGGCAAATACAAATGCATATTCTAAGCTAATGTCTCATCTTTCACATACCTTATGGGTCTTATTTGTATAAACGTATTTTTCAGATTAAAATAAACTGTAAAATACTTTTCAAATTAAAGTAAGCTATAAACTGATGGGTTCAGCGTTGGATGCAACACAGAAGGATAAGAATTCTGATGTGCTTATTGATCTTATGTTAAATGTGAGTCATTAATGTGGTGTGTCAGTAAAAGCAGCTAATCTGATTTTGGGTATATCAAACAAGATATTTTCAGTAAAAGTGGTGGTGATACTGTTGTAGAAATTATTACTGACAGCAGTAACCACATCCTATTCTGGTTACTCAGAGAGGTTTACTTAAACTGGAATGGGTGCAGAAAAGGGCAACTGGAAGGTTTAGGAAATGTCTCATAGCAGAAGACCATTAAATGGTTTGTGTTGGTAGGCCAAGAAAAAACAATTGCTCTATTTATAATAATTATTGCATTAAAAATCTGAGAAAATATTTTTATAGAGATTGCTGCTGGTAGAAGAACTTAAGGAAAGTAACAAATAAAGGGCTACAAACTTACATTTTTCCCAACACAACAAAACTGAGACTTAATTATATCTTGGGCATAATGAACACAGAAATCTTTTGGGAAAAAATCCTAATTCTTTGGCTTGTCCTATTAGAGTTCAGTAAATATATGGAGGGACTTTATGTTGTGGCTTCTTGTAGGATCTATCAAGCTTCCTCCAGATCCTGCTTCAGGTGGATGTTTTCAAAAAAGGATGCAAGAAAAGTCAGTTAATTTAAAGGTCAATGGATTATCCCAAAATAGTTGGTACTTCTAGTTGCAATATCTTCCAAAATTTTGATAACTGTTTGATCAATCTTTTCAGGAAGTACAAAAACTTTAGGTGCTTATCAATGACAATAAAAAATAATTCTACTAAGATAAACATGTTAGTTATAATACTTGGTACTTGTCTCTTGGTAAATCATGGATTAAAACCCCTATATTTATGCAAACAAAAAAATACTCACTTGTAGGTTTTGATCCCACAAGCATGTGTATGAACTCCTTCAGTAAGCTTGCAGGTGGATTTGTACTGGTACTGGATTTTTTTTCTTTTTATTTGATTATTGCAAACGACAATGATGTTAATATTTTTGAGATATCCTCAAAAAAAGAACAGTTTCAAAGAAAAATGTTCCATTTTTGTCTTTACTTTTTAAGGTTTATTTGGTTTATAATAAGAAAAATTAAAATCAGTAGCAAAAGTCTTTTTGCAATAAAAGTTCTGACAGCCCTGGCATACAGCTAATGTCACCCCTCAGTCTAATAATTATTAAAGAAATTTTCAGCATTCATATATTGTTGCAGAAGACTTTATATGATACAAAAGAAAATTTTCTATTGGGAAAATATTCTCCTAGAAAAATTTTCTCTAGCTTTAATAGTGCTTTAACTGACTAATGAAGAGTAACAGTGAAATGATTACACAAAAAATTCTGTCAACTGTGTCAACTGCACCCATCCCCCTTAATAAAAAAACAGAGAAACTTGGCTGTTCCTAATTTCTTCTAAATATTTTAACTCTCTTCTTATTTATAAGTTCCAGGTTATGAGAGAGAAGGATGGTCTTAAATTTAGATTATCCTTTCAACAGAACTATTAAACACTAATTGCTGAATATGTTATTAGGTTTAGGCAGGTAGCAGCAATCCTATTGAAGATTTCTATCCCTTTATGTAACATGACAAGGGAATATTAAAACTTTCTAGAACTGCTTAGCTCCTTCTTGCCTCCATATGATCATATATAACTTTTGCAAATTATTCCAAAGCAAGACATATGCATTTTCTGTTTTCTTGTCTTTAGATTATAAAGTTAGTTTTCTTTTTCCATAAGATGCAGTAGTATGTAAAATACATTTCATGTTCCATAGAGTATTGGTATAGTCATTCCTTCTCAAATAGAAAATAAAATCCAAGACACAATCCTCCTATAAAATAGAAAACAAAATAAAGCAGGGAATGAATGACTGCATTTTCATCGGTATATGTGAACTTATTTCGTTATACATCCACAATGTAATCCCAGATGCCCCCTCTACTCATTAGTTCACTGTTTTCTTGTTGTTACTATAACAGCTGGGGTTCTTCAGGACATACTGAATTTTGGTTTTGCAGGCTTTGCTGATCAGCTAACAAGGGCCTTTCATGCGAAGAGTGGGACTGGACAAAAGCGTGGTTAGTCCTACACAAGAACAACATTAGCATATTAAGGCTGACTATTCTATGGATAAAGCACGAATAATGTTTATCTAATATAAAACTTAGCATACTATTCACATAGACATTTCTGTTGCTTCCAAATCCAGCTTTTTGAATTCAAGTTTGAATATTGAAAGTTGGTTAGATTTTCCTCAAGGAGAAAGAAACATTTTTTTTTTCCTCTACTACTGGACAACACCCTGCATTCAAATAAAATTTTAAATAGTTTAAGGTAACTTTATATGCAAACATCTCCTATTGATTTAAAAATCAGAGCTGGAAAAATACAGAGTAGCTATTTAAAATGCTCACAGCACATGAAATTACCTCACATTATGGGTAATACATGCCTTGTGGCAATTATGTCACTTATGCTTACACTAATTAAGTGTTGATGTGTGAGCACTAAGTTGCAATGATGTTGTTAACTAATGTACATAAATATTCCCTTTAAACTGTAATTGCACTTTGCTATAACTTAAAAGAGTATATACTCAGCTGGGTGTATATAGTTCCATTACCTTAAGGAATGAATTACAAACTTCAGTCTGTCATAAATACCATGCTTGAGTTCTATCTTTTAACTTAAAGGTGAAAAAATGACTTTTGTCTTGGAGTTTAGAATGTACAATACTGTCATAAGAGCTTACATATTAATCATTTAAAAGGGTGGCAGTAATATGCAGAGTAAGACAGTTCAGACCGCAAGTGCTGAATGTCCCAAACCTGAAGGGATGCAATGTAACTTAATTCACAATTTATCTGCACTGCATTTCTCTCTAAAGAACACAGCTAATCTTGGGAAAAACTGTAGTGTTCTATCCATCTGGTGAATGCAAGATTTAGGATGGCCTAAGGTTAATGTTGTTTCACTTTTTACTCTAGAAATCCAGTGCTTGCTTTAAAACTGAGATGGGGGAAAATTCAGAAGTGTGTGTTGCCCAGAATGATCTTTTTAACAAGTGCAGCTTCAGTGCTAGGAAGCTCCAGAGCAATATGGTTGTAGGAGACACATCTTGGGTCATTGCAAGCTTGACAATAGCCAGTTTTGCAAAACAATTAGATAAGTTTTTAAAAAATGTATGCCTTTGTGAGCTAAGAAAAAAATTAGTATTACTATTCTTTATTGTGCATACAACAACGTATATTTATTTGCTCTAAGAAGAAAGCAAGCAGAAAAAATAATGCTCTTGTAGTTACAGGCAGTGCCAGCTGGGTTAACAAAAACTGCTATCCAGCAAACCTCAGTTACACTGAGATAACCAGTGCTGCCTGGGAGTAAAAGGAAGATGTTTTTATGCTCAGTGTGGGAATTATATGAAATTCAAGCTCTGTATTCAGTGAAAGATTGGGCTTGTTCTGTTCAGTTCATGAAAATCTCTTCATTTTGTTAGTGTCTTTACAGTATCCTTCTGCAAAAAATTTCCAGCACACACCTAGGCAAGTCCATAATACATTGGGTGAGAAATTTACTAATATTTTAGGCTCAAAGGGTTACAGTAAGCTGAGTTAAATCAGGCTAGTCGCCAGTCAACAGCTGGATTCTCCAAAGTTCAATTTTAGGGCCAATGCTCTTAAATGTTTTTTAGATGTTCTGCATGCTGGAACCAAATGCCCCTAAATTTACAATGCTGCTGAACTAGGAGGAGCTATGGACTCCCTGGAGGGTAGAGAAGCTTCACAGAGATGTAGGGATAGGCGAGAATGCTGGGCAGCCCAGATTTCTCTGCCTGAGACAGGGTAATCTTAGTTACATGGAGAAACTGGAAAATGGGAGGCTGGAGGTAGAACTGCAGAAAGAGATCTAGGGATTTGGGTCAGTGAAAATGACCCAAATGTGTTGTCTGTCCTGGCAGCCAGGAGAAGGCTAACTTCCTCAAGGGGTGCAGCAGGGGAGGAGCTGCCCATCTCCTCTCTAATGAGTAGGAATAAGACAAGAGAAAATGGAATGAATTTGTGCCAAGGGAAATTCAGATTGGCTATTATGAAATATTGTCTTCACTCCAAAACCAGTGAAGATGAAACAGAATGAGTCACCCTCAAAAGAAGTTGACTGATGTCACTGATACAGTTTAGAATGCATAAAAACTTTCAAAAGGTGCATGATCAAACCTATTAATACATTTAAGTGTATCTATAAGGCAGATATCTTGACAGAGGATAATGCATGGACTTCTTCAGCCTACAAAGTTGTGGCA
The DNA here is from genome assembly GCA_013400175.1 of Phainopepla nitens. Lineage (NCBI taxonomy): Eukaryota > Metazoa > Chordata > Aves > Passeriformes > Bombycillidae > Phainopepla > Phainopepla nitens. The sequence continues at coordinate 87,074 of VXBQ01012314.1, forward strand.
TACACAGCAGAAGAGACATTGAAGTCAAGAGACAAGCCAGTACAAGTCCTAAGTCTATCAGGGATATTGTGTCCTCAGTATCTCGTGGGAATATGTTTCAAAGCTTATAGCAGATGCATAGCAACTAAAAGCTGTTCTACCAGAAACTGGAACCTATGGTAGATATGTTTGGAGGATCAGAAAGAACAAAATATCTCTTTTATCAAGACATGCAAATGTTGCCATACATACAGTACATAAATTACTCAAAAATATTATCAGAGTTCACTATAAAAAAACTCAAAGGTTTTACAGATTCAGAGAACCTAAGAAAATCGAACATTTCTACATTAGCCAGGTCTCTGTTCTGATCTAGAAAATGAGTCTTAAATTTTTCTGAGGTTTTTAGGCCTGGGTAATTAGGGCACTGCCTTTGATAATGTTGAAGGAATTTAGCACTGGACTTATTTTAAGAATCAATCAATGAAACAAAAAATTCCATCCAATCTTCACCAAGAAAGTCAACAAAGATTTTCTGTTGTCTGAGTTTTGATAAATCATCCTGTTTGGCCCTGATTTATCCAACTTGCTTTACTCACTTTAACAGGAGGTGTTTCCATTATAAAAAGCTCAATTATTCCAATAAACTGCAAAGATTTGCAGAAACTTGAAAATGGATTAAAAGTAAGTCTCTTTTTCTACGGGGAAGAGAGAAGTCAACATGGGAGAGAATAAACTGAGGAATGCACAGAAAAGAAACTTCATGGAGCAACATACTTCTGCTGCAAACAACTGAGCAACCAGACCAGCTCTGAACACAGCATTGAACTTCCAGGCTTCTCTCCTGATGACTGAGTAGTCCTTCTTGTATTTTCTTTTGGTCCGGTGTACTAGTCATGTTCTATTTCTGAGTGAAATCTGTCTTTGACTTTTACTCCTGAGCGTGCTCAGATGATGGTAAGGCAGCTGCAACCTCAAAGCATTTTTCCTTTGGAGCATCCATATCAAAATTTAGACTGAACTGCATAGAACATAGAGTAGCAAAAGACTGAGAACAAAATATAAAATGTTGACTCATGGTGAGAAGCGGTCTGCATCTTCTCTGGATTGTCATGAATGATGGAGTGGAATGTTGATTGTCAGAGGCCTAACAGCTCAGCAGAGGAGAAACAGGCCACAGTGCTCTTCTTCATGGACTAAGTTACTCATGTTCACAAAAAACTTATTCTCTAGTCTTATCAACAAAAAGTGGATAGAGTCATGGCTAAACCTTCCACATTCCTTGCCCCCTGCTTCATTATTCTACTTTAAGGCTGGCAACCAAACTGGAAAGGAAGGCTTGTATGGGAAAAAATTAGTCACATAAGAGTTATGATTTAGCTGAAATTTAGTTATCTCCCTATAAAAGCAAATTTCTAAAGAAATTTCTTTCTAAAGAAACATGCAAACACTTAATTTTAAAGTTCTGGAGAGTGAGAAAGGGTCAATTCATGCAGGAGGAGAAGCTGATCAAAGCTAGCTAAGTTAAAGCCAGTGTTTTGCAAGCCTGCCAGTCATGAGTGTTTGATGTATTTGTGTAGTATCCTGTGTCTGGTTTCCACTGTCATCCAATGTGAGTGCTGTTAGTGGTGTATCTCATATCACAGCAAATGACACAAAAATATGACTAAACTTTTGAAGCTGTCCTAGCTGCTACCAAATGCATGAAGTATAAATTGCAAAATGCCAAGCCCTTTCTCTGCCCCTGCCAAACAATCTTGTCAGGCATAATGAGATTTCTGTTCACACTCTGTAACCTCATGTAACCTGGACTGATTGGATTTGTATTATCCCTATGAGTGCTGTGTGGACCTTTTACTGGCCTTTTTGCCCTGAGGCGACTTGAAAACACTTTCTAGGCTGCTTCCCAAATGTTTTGGGGTCACTCTTTAGTCACCCAGACACCTGAGCAGCCCTAGTACAGGGGAAGCCTCAGACTTTTTCTAACCCATTCCAGTGGCCTGGATCTCTGTGCCAGCCTATTCTTCCATATAATTCCTTCTGGGCTGGCAGTGGGGAGGAGCAATGTGTAACAGACCTTTGTTACTCATTTCATAAACCAGATATTTGGATTCTGCTGTGCTTACAAGGCTCCTTCATATTATCTATGCCGCTCAAAGAGTACGAAACACAAATACACCTTTTGCTTCCTATACCTGAAGTTTATCTTGTTCTCTTTCACACTGGTTTGGACCAATAAAAAAGATACTTTTTTCCCTTTACTTATTTCTCTCTTCCAAAGACCATTTGGAAATGGAGTAGAGAAAGAAGTAAAGGTCTTTTTTCTTGGTTAAAGTACTAAGTAAGCCTCTACAAATTCAGCAAGATCCAAGGTCGCAAGACGTTGCCTCTAAACAAGCGCTGGTCACCATTCAGGAATTTAGTAGTAGCTGATAGAAGACATCTGAGTTGGTATATGGTGATTTTAAATGACAAAGAATTATCTTTGAAAATTTCTAACCATTAAATTTTCCAAAACTGAAAACAGTGAATATTGAAGCGCTGTAAAGCAATGAGCAAAGGATCCTTCACTGATGCCAGAGAAAAGCGATGGGAAGGATCTTTGGGATTACACGAAGAGATGGCTTTTCTGATACGGCTACATGTAGCCCATTCAGATGTGTATTGATTAGATACCTTTTTTGGTCTTTCATTAAGAACTCAATTATCCAAGTATTAGAAGCTGTAGCCCCAAAGAAACTTTTGGGATAGAGAGGAGAAAGAAAAAATACATTCTTACTTCAGATGTTTTACTTATTCATATTGGCAGCTCTCACAATTCTGTAAGGCGTGATTTTTTTTTCTGTTTCCTTGAGAGTTTTTATTTTGTAAATAGAAATGGTTTGGTAGTTTCATTTTGAAGAAGGTATTCTTGTAATATTTCTTTCTTCTGGTTCCCAAGGTGAGACACAGAGAACTAACCTGCACCTTTGTGTCCTCTCAGTGTTTGTGTTGGGCTTGCTCAGCAAAGGATTGAATACTCAGGCCAGATCATATCATGATTCTGTGCTCTAGCTGAGAAATTGTATAGTGACACTCCCTTTTCAGCTCGTCATGCTGGATTACAACAGGATGTCAATGACAATATTCCTTCATGCAAATGTTAAAGCCTCTCAATCTTAAAAAAAATTGCCAAAGACTACCAGAGTGTTGGTAATCTGGCTAGAAAAATTAACCGTATTGGGCAGAAAATCAAGCTACTCACTGTCTGAAATGAAAATAAAACTGTATTATACCTGGGCATTAAAAAACATTTTCAGATAACTTTTAGCAAGTGAGCAGAATTTTAAACACTTAACATGTGAACTGCTCAAGAGATCAGGAGGTATTTGAGTGAAATACTAAGGACACATTTCCCAAAGACACGTCAGTAGAATATGAAGCCAACCTTCTCCCCGTTGGCTGTGGCATCAGGATCCTGTTCTTGCCCTTACTAAAGGAAAAGCTCACCCACTATATACAAAGAATCAGAAATCTACCACATTTTTCTGCAGTGATGAAGAAATATAAGTGAAATGCTTTGTTACTCCTTCACTTGTTTGGTGACTGGTCACAGTTTCTTTGGTGCTGATCAATACTCTGTGTAAAAAAGCGTCTAAATCAAAGCAAATATATGGCACCATGGGTAGATACAGTGTCGCATCCTTTGACCATCTCCTTCCCTAAAGTATTCGCAACAGTGAAATTGCAACAGTAATTGCTGCTCAGTGTTACCAAAATTTCTATGCCTTTTCTGTGTTTCTATTAATTAGAAATAAAAAGTGAAGTGATGAACTCTTTGCTGTACATTCAGAAGAGGCTCTATCTACGCTGTCTTATTCTTTTGTTGTAGTCTTTGCTGTCTTTTTGCCCTGAAGGTATTTATTTTAATATTCTGAATTGTGGCTTTTATCATTCATTCTTTTTGACATAAAACTAGGCTCAACTGACACGAATGAGCCTATAAACTTTGTTCATGCTGTCACATTTTCCTGTTCTCAACAGAGAAAAGTGAGTAATCTCCGGTGAATAATTTGTTAAATTTAGCCTCTTTTTCCTCTCAAACTATGAGTTCCTCAAATGCTTCTATTATTAGACAATGTGGCACAAACACTCTGGGCTGTATTCCATTTAGTGAATATGAATATTCAAAATTGGAGCTATTTAGTTTGGTAGAAATAGGTCACAAAAAGGACAACATAGTATTTCTCATTATTATTTTCCAAAACCATCTCAGTCAGTTAAAAGCTTAAGTTGTCATTGTGGTTGTTATGTGAAGACTGAAATTAAATTTCTTTTCTAGGAAGCATTGTTTATCTGCTATTAGCATTCCTAAAGTGATTGCTTTGGTAACTTTTTACCCTGAGTTGCCTGAACATAACACTGGTAGCTGCAGCTTGTGTATCTAACAAAGCCTATTCAAGTTTTTTTGAGTTTCTCATTTCTACTTTTTTTGGTTTGTGTGGAAGCCCGATTTCCATCATATGATATACGGAGATTTGGGATATTCTTATTCCAAGACTCGAATTAAAGCATGGTAATGAGGATTATTTTATGACAATGTTGTAAAATTATATAAAAAGTCAACACAAATTGTGAAGGCAGCTTAGCACAGTGGGAAGATACACATTTTTTAAAAATGCTCTTTATTCAGAAAAGAAGACTGCTGAGTTTCAGCTTATGCTTACTTCTTTATCTGTCTCAAGCAATGATTACCTGAAAAATGAAGACTTGAAGAAAACTATTCCACAACTGCTCCACTTGTCATATTTGTAGGAACTGAGAATCTAGGATTTACTGTACCTATTTGAATAAATACAATTGTTGTCTCAGTTGCTCTATTTAGTGAGCAAAATGAATGCTGAGTTTGCAGAACTACTTGATTTTTTCTGTACAAAAAAAAAAAAAGGAAACCATGTTCCTGCACTTTTCATGCATTTGACTGTTGTAAGATATTCTGAAAGTTACAACTCTGAAAATTCTTCCCAGCTTTCTTTCCTGTCACTTGAGTGCAGGAACATACCTAAATTCATGGACATACTTTATTAAGAAGAAGAAGATCAAAAATATTTAGTTCTGCTTTTTAACTTGTTCAGTCTCAGAGGGAAATAAAAAAACCACCCAAACAACCAGCCAACCAAAAACCAAGAAAATCAGTATCACTTGAAGTTCTAATCCATCTGCAGAAGAACTGAAGATGAAGTCTAATATGGGAATTAAATCAATAGCCCAGCAGAAATTCATCTAAACCAATGCACACAGTGTGGGTAAGAAACAGGAAGAGCTGGAGTGCAGCAGGAAATCCGTGACATAGTCACCAGCATGGAAACATAATGGGATGACTTGCATGACTGGAGTGCTGCACTGGATGGCTACAAGTTCTTCTCAAGGGATGGGCAAGGAGGGAGAGGTGTTGGGGTGTCTCTGTCTGTTAGGAAATATTTCAACTCTACAGTCCTCAAGGCTAGGGATGATGAGGTTGAGTGTCTCTTGCGTAATAATCAAAGAGGAGGTTGGCAAGACAAGTATTTTTAGAAAGGACAGGTCAGGGAGGTGAAGTGGTGGAATCGCTGTTTATGTGAGAGAGCAACTGGACTGTATCCAAGTTGGTCCAGGGACAGACAAGGGGTTGAGAGCTTACTGATAGGTATTAAGGGACAGGCTGAAATGAGTGACACTGTTGTGGGTGTTTACTACAGGCCACCTGATTAGGGGGAGGAAGATGACAAAGATTTCTATGGGCAGCAGGAGGTAGCCTTGAGATGAAAAGCCCTGGTTCTGGCAGACTTCAATCACCCTGATATTTGTTGTTAGGATAACACAACTTGGCAGACACAGTCCAGGAAGCTCCTGTAGATTATTGATAATAGTTGTTGATGCAAGTGGTGTAGAAGCCAAGGAGGAAAGATGTGTTACTGGACCTTGTACTAACAATCCAGGAGGGACTGGTTGAAGACATGAACATTGGTGGCAGCCTTGGCTAGACTAGGTCCCTGAAATTCCAGACAGAGATCTACTTAGAGGACCCCATGAGATAGGGCTCTAGATGAGAAGGGGGTCCAAGAGAGCTGAACAACTGGAAGGGCAACAGCAGCAGTACATAAGCACCAAAAGGAAAATTATGGAGAATGTAGGGCTGCTGCTGAATCTGAGACATGTTCTGGTAACAGAAGATGAAGAGAGAGCAGAATTACTGAATGCCTTTTTTCTTCAGCCTTTACTGATGAGACTAGGCCTCAGAAGAGAAAAAAGCTGGAGAAGAGAAGATTTTCACTGGGCTATGCAGGGCTTAGTTAGAGATTGACTAGGCAAACTTAACATCCATAAATCCATACTCTGATGGGATACACCCACAGGTGCCTGATGGAATTTGCAGGTGTTACATTCTCCACCATCTGTGAAAAATTATGGAGGAGAGGTGCCTGGTTACTGGAGGAAGGCAAATTTTACTACCATCTTCAGAAGTGGTAAGAGGAAGGAGACCTAGGAAACTAACACCCAGCCAACCTCACCTCAGTTCCTGGAAGGCTGTTGGAACAGATCATTCTGGAGATCATCAAAAAGCATACAGAAGACATCTAGAAGATCATTAGAAGTACAGGAATAGTTAGGATGGATTCTCAAGGGGAAATCATGCTTGACTAATCTGATAGACTTCTATGATGGCATGGCAGGATGGGTCTACAAGGGAAAAGCAGTGTGTGTTGTCTATCTTGACTTCAGCAAGGATTTGATGATATCTTCTGTAAAATTCTCATAGGTAATCTCAGGAAATGTGGGTTAGATGGATGGGCCCTAAGTAGGATAGAGAACTGGCTGAATGGCAGAGCTCAGAGGGTTGTGACCAGCTGGAGGCCTGCAGTCAGTGGTGCTCCCCAGTGATAATACATATGTATGATATTAATACTTTCTGTTTCTACTTGAAATATATAGACCAATATAGGTAGGACTGAATTTACCTTCCTTCTTAGCTGAATATATTAAAAGTACAACATGAATCGTGCTCATTCATAAATAAAGGTATTTCCAGTCTTTGATAACTGCAATATTTTAAGCAGAAGTTGCAACTAATCACCTTGCCATTCTGGTACTAATTTTTCTCCAGATCTTGCACACAGTGCTACATAGGGACATGCTGGAGGGAACTCTCCAGCGTGGAGTACCCTGGAGTGCCTGTTGGTGATGAGTGCAGAGGCCTTGAGGTGAAGGGGAAAATAAATGATCTATTTGTGAAAGCCTATTGACTGGAGATATTTAAGGATCGAAGCCGTACAAGTTCTGCAGCCTGGGGAGAAGTAGAGTGGGCCTAGCTCCACCCCCCCACTTGGGTTGCAACTCCTGGGAAGTGGTACCCTGTATTTCTCTCAAGGGTGGATGGACACCTAGTGTCCATGACAGCCAGCTCTACAAAGCAGGTGCTAGTCATCCTGCCTGTGCTGGAGAATTTGTGTGAATCCCCAATATTTTTGTGAATAGCAGCTCCTGGGGCAGGATGTTCCATCTGCTCAGCCTGGGGTGGGGAACCTGCTGCTCTGTGTTCTCTTGGCACTGTTGGCTGTGGGGTGATAGCAAAGGGCAAATGACAAACCTTATTATCAGCAGAGAGAAGGAGGCTATGATATCCTACTGATACTTGAATCACCAGGGAGCTGCCATGTATCTAGTACATGACTCTGCAGAGAATGACAAGTTGTGGGGCCTTCTTCATCTGCTGTGTGGGTCTGCAGGAGAACATATCCTGTGCAGTTATTAGCACCATTCCTCTTTGGCAGCTCAGTGTTTCCTGTCCACTTGAAAAGCTGATATTAATTTCAAAACTAGTTTGCCTAGAAAATGAGTTAAAAATGGTTCCTGCAACCACATTTGTCTCTAGCTGCTTCTGGTGTTTTAAATCTTTTTTTTTAAATTCTTGTTTTAAGCTGTGCTGTTCTGTTTCATGCACCAGTTTGAGTGCCCTATACAAAAAACAGATGAAGCTAGTTAAAATGAGAAAAACTAGCTGCAGAAGGAAATGCTTTCAGGTGTACAAAGTAAAGAAAGTGGAAGCATAATTCTCTTTAGTCTTTTTTGATTCTATATACCTTTGGTGTTATTTGTAATGGTAGGAGTTGAAAAGCATGCAGACAGAGTGTGATCTTTAAGATCATGATGTCTCAAATGAAGGGTCTTGAACCCTTTAAAGAGTCTTGAATATGACCAGGTACAAGATGCAGACAAAGAATAGAAAAAGAGAAACGAAAAACTGAAAAAATCTAGGAAATAGGACAAGTCTCTCGAGGCCAGAGAAATAACTAATGCAATGCTCCAATTACTTTTGAAAAGGATCTAAAAGAATTGCAGGAAATTAGACCAGTCAGTTTGACATTGATTTTTTAAGTCTCAGAAGTATTTTTAAAGGATCACATGTGCTTACATTCAAAAGCACAGCTTGAGAATAGGCAATCAGTGTGGCATAAGGATAGGGTAATGAGGTTTAAGTAATTTGTTTATATGAATTTACACATATCTGTTTTAAAAATAATACCATATGAAACGATGGAAGAGCAATAAACAATATAAAACAATGCAACTATCTGAAAAGGTCTCCCTTTGATTTAAGAACTAAGGTATGAAGTCCTCAGAATAGAGGAGAATATGGCAAGTACAACTGACAACTGAATGAGGCAAATGGAAGAATAGATCTCTTGTCTTTGGCCCTTGCAGGAGTAGTTCCAGTTCACAAGCCATCAATACCAGAAAGCTCTGTCTGGCACCTGATATGGTTTCAGAAGCTCTTGGTGATCTTGTGTGAAGAATTTGCCCTTGTGTGTCAGTTACCAGAGTACCAGAAAAATGGTTCCTTTTGTTTTAAAGGATTGAGAAAAATTCCCACTAGAGAAAAAATTGTGCATAAAATATGTTTTCTGATATTAAAAGCATTCAGCTTAATGTGTGGGCTAGGCATATGGTTGGTGGAGCATGGAGAGTAGAACTGAAGGAACTGGAAGCGGTAGAGAAGCAAGTGCATAAGAAAAGGATGGATCTGAATGTGTCAATGATGTAATTTTTTGGTATTTGCATAAAAAGAATATGTGGCCTTACAGAATTTTTGGAAGCAATGCCCAGGTCTTAATAGGCATGGCTGAGAGCAGGGAAGAAGGGCATAATCAGAGGAATCATTTCAGTGAAGTGTAAGACCCCCTGTAGGGATTACAATGAGACACATATGTCTGATATAAAATTCACTCCTGTATGCTGAAAGCAATGAAAAGAAGGTTTATGTGCTTTTAGATGCTGATAGATTAGAAGCCATAGAACTCTGTAGGAAGATGAGAAAACAATTCTGTCACATACATAGATAGCATGCTCTTTGGGTAATATTCAAGTCAAAACCAAAACTGGGATGAAGATCTGCATTTTAAACATTCCAAAACTTCACTATGTAGATAGAAAACGCTTACAGAAATTCAGAATTTAATTCAGATTTTTAAAAGTCAACCCAGAATCAATCTTTCTCTGAGAGCTGGGGTGCACACAGTACTGTAGTGATGACAAAGGTCAGACACAATAATTATAAGTTGATGTTCATATTAACCTTCTGCAGCACTTGTCACCAGAATGATTAAATCATTCTCATTTGATAGAATCATAAAATGGCTTGAGTTGGAAGGGACCTTTAAAACTAGCTTGTTCCAATCTCCCTGCCATGGGCAAGGACACTTTCCACTAGACCAGAGTCCCATCTTATTTGTGCTTGAACAC
>VXBQ01012316.1:6278-18189 GCA_013400175.1 Phainopepla nitens
CCCAAAACATCCCCCGGCACCCCCGAAATCCCCTCTGGCATCCCCAAAACATCCCCCAAACATCCCCTGGCATCCCCGAAATCCCCGCCTGGCATCCCCGGTTTCTCCCCCCGCGGAGCCTGCTGCTCCTGCCCAGGGATCGCTCCCTTCCCGAGAGCGGGACTGCAAACGCGCTGAGCTGTACCGACACCAATCGCTGCCACCCCTTCCAGCAGAGCAGGGACATCCCGCCAGGATCGCTCGTGTTTAAAAATGAAACTTGCACTGAATTTCTCCCTTTCCAGCGCTCGGAGAGGAGGGCAGCATGGTGCAGCTGCCCGGGGGCACTTTCCGGATGGGCTCCAGCTCCCCGCAGAGCCGGGGCGAGGAGGGGCCCGCCAGGGACGTGACGGTGAAGCCGTTCGCTCTCGACAGACACCCGGTGACAAACAGGGACTTCAGGTGAGCCCGCCGTGCCCCACGGGCTCCGGGGAGGGGCAGGTGTGCTGCCAGCTGCTCTGGGGCCGGTTCCTGCCGTCTGGAAGCCAATGCCTGGGTGCTCACTGGAAAAAAAATGTGTCTGGTGATAGTAAATCACCCCACAGGTGCAAGCTGAACCACCTTGGCAGTGTAGCTTGCAAACATACTTTTATTTCCTTTTTTTGTCCTTTCCCCCCTCTTTCTTTCCTCTTTTTTTCTTCTTCTCTTTTTCATCTCCTCCTCTTCCTCTTCCTCCTTCTCCTTTTTTTTCTCCTCCCCTCTCCCTCCTTTCTTTTTCTTCTCCTTTCCTTTTCCTCTCCCTATTCTTTCCCCCTCTTCTTCCACTTTTCTTTCTATCTTCTCTTCTTCCACCAACAGCAAACACAGGTTTTATTGGCTTTGAAGGGATTTTTTTCTCTCTGCAGTTATGGAAACCTGAGTGCAGGCTGAGTTTACCTGCACAGGTGACATAAAAAGTACCAAATCTGTACCACAATGCACACTGGACTGTTGTATCTGTTAAATCTAAATCAAAACATTAAAATTTAAATCAAACCATCTGGAGCTGGGGGGTCTAAGTTTTGTATCTTTTGCCTTGCTCTGACCTTGTTGCATGAGCAGATTTGTGAGGCAGAGCTTGGAGAACTCTTACCCAGAGTGTGTTGTATTTATGCCAGGGAGTTTGTTAGAGAAAAGAAATACAAAACAGAAGCACAAGCATTTGGCTGGAGCTTTGTCTTTGAGGATTTCGTATCTGAAGAGCTGAAAAAAAAAGTCACCCAAAAACTAGAGGTAAATCTGAATTCTATGACGAGTTTGGTGTTGCTTTTCCACTGAGGAGCAACTGCATCTTTGCAGACCCTGGCTGTTCGCAGAGGTTTTTCCGTAGTCTGGGGTTGTTTTGCTTTTGAACCTCAGCAGGATTAAGCTGGGGTTGATTCATGTGCTCCTTTGTTTCCATGAGCTGTCAGTCTGGACTCCAGGGAGCTGGGAGGAAGTAAAATGTGCTTCAAAGTACTTCAATAATCCAACTTTAAAATAGAAAAAGTGAACAGCATGAGCTTCTTGATCTGTTTTCAGTTTCAAAAAGCAGATTGCTCTGCTCTGTGGGAAAGCAGCATCCAAATATCTGTGATAACCCAGCTCAAAGTGCAGCATTTCCCAGACTAACACACCCTGCTGTGAGACGGTGTCACCAGCCAGGTGTCACCAGTTCACCTTTAATCTGCTGTCATTTCTTTCCCCAGTCAGCCCCGTGGTGGCTGCCCATCGAGAAGGCATTTTGGAGACAGGTGAGTAAAATCCTGGTGTGGTAAAATCCTGGTGTGGTGACTCCTCCCTATGCTGGAAGCTCGTGTGTGCTGAACCTTACTGACTAAAAATCGGTGAAAAACCATTTTCCATCCTTTCATCTCTTCCACCCCTTCTTCCCTTCGTAATGAAAATTGTATCAGACTCATTCAAATCTGCTTAAATCCCTCCCAGCCCTCAGGCCCTGGCTCCAGCATCAAGGACAGGCTGGATTACCCCGTGCTGCACGTGAGCTGGAACGATGCTCAGGCCTTCTGTGCCTGGAAGGGGAAGCGGCTCCCGTCGGAGCAGGAGTGGGAATTTGCTGCCAGGGGAGGACTGGAGCGTACGTAGCACAAGCTCTGAGCTTTTCCCAAACCAGGCATGGAGTGCTGTTAGTTGCACCATATCCAAACCTCCCTCCAGGGATGTTTTCAGATGTTAATCCGGGGGGGTTGAACCAGCTCTTTTGGCCTGAGAGTGTAATAATATTAATAAATAAAACTTTGGAATCCCAAGCTGAGCAGAAAAGGACAATCCTAAAAGCCTGGTTGGAGTGAGCCAGGGCTAACAAGTGTCTTTTCCTCCCTTGCAGAAAGGATGTATCCCTGGGGAAACAAGTTCCAGCCAAACCGAACAAACCTGTGGCAGGTAAGATCCTAAAAATCATCCCACCCATGCTGGGCTCTCCTCAGGGTGGGGTTTCACTCAGCCACTGAGTGAGGGGGTCCTGGGAAACACTGTGGGTGCTGAAACTGAGCTCCTGGAGCTTGTCACAATACCCTCAGAGGGAGCAGGCTCAGCCCATCTTCCCTGGGAAACCAGGGTTTTACTGCTTTCAAAATCTGTTTGAAGAGGGAACCTGGGACGACTTCAGGTGGTTGATCTCTCTTGACCAGCAGAAATTCACACCAGAGAGTTATTTGCCTACTTGAGGTGTGGCACAGGGCTGTGAGGAGCAGGATTTGGGGTTGTTTGCTGGGAGTGATCTCTGTTCCCCCAGGGTGCCTTCCCTCGGGGGGACACGGCTGAGGACGGCTACCACGGCGTCTCCCCGGTGACAGCCTTCCCTGCCCAGAACAGCTACGGTACAGACACCTCACCCTGCTTGGGGATGGCACCTGCTTCCTCAGTTAATGTTAATTAGCAAATCCTGGAGCTGGGCAGAGTTTCAGATGGGTGGGATCTGGGTGGAGTAAGTGAGCCCAGGAACAGCATCGATGGTTGGCGCTGGAGTTGGCTGAGCTGCACCTGCTGCACTTCAGGCACCAAACCACCTCATTTTAGTTAAAACTGGGTTATCTTGCAACTCAGTGGGATGTAACAAAAATTCCAAGGATATTGTTTGGCTGCCACGTCCTCATGCACATGGGAAATGATGACACATTGAAGTTTGAAATCTAGTGAGGAATTTCTTCAGCCTCACTGTTAAACCACGCTCTTGAACGATGCTTTGAATGTTGTTCCCCCTCCCATACACCAAATTCACAGCTCTTGCACACCTGCTCTCCTAATTCTGACCCAAAACCGTCTCAGGGCTCTATGACCTGCTGGGAAACACCTGGGAATGGACAGCATCAGAATTCCTGACTCCAGGAAGGGCATCCAGGGCTCAGAACATGCAGGTGCTGAGAGGGGCCTCGTGGATTGACACTGCAGATGGCTCTGCAAACCACAGAGCTCGTGTCACCACCAGGTAGGTCTGGCCAAAGCCCGGGTGCTGCTGCACAAGGATTTTCTCTGGGTTGTTTTTATTTTAAAAGATGGAGTTTTTTTATTCCTACACATTTTTTTGAGAAGCAGTTGGCAGAGCACAATACAAATATGGCTAAAAACACCCCTGCTATAAATCCATTCCTAAATGCTTCTCAAATCATATGTTCTCCAGCAGGTATTAATAATGAAATGCTTTTCTCTAAGTTTTTCAGGGGAAGTGGAAGATGCTTCTAGGCAGGTCACATTAGGGTTGTAAGCAACACATTAGGGTTGTGAGTGTTGCACCATATTAGGGATATGTGCTGACTAGGAAGGATCCCTAATTTTGGCTCTCTTTTTCCCTGTGAGGATGGGGAACACACCAGACTCTGCCTCTGACAACCTCAGCTTCCGCTGCGCTGCCGACGTGCCGCCCGTGCCAGCCTGGGAGAGCCAGAGCAAACCCGAGCTCTGAGGGCTCCCTGGCAACACCTGAGGCATTTTCTCCTGTGGAGATAAACAGTAAAACCCCCAGCTGTCACTTCCATTAAACCCCAGTTGTTTTTAGAATTAAAAGTAATTTCAGCTTTTTCAGTGCTGGGATATCTGAGTGGGAGCAGTGGTTGGGATGGCAGGAAGTGGGGGTTTGTCTTTAGTGTCCTTTTGGTGTGGGGGATACTCCAGCTTTCCTGGTTTTGTCCATGTAAAGCAGAGGGTGCATGTGTGGGACTGGCCCAGAGCTGCTCTGACCTGCAGCCCCAGCTGGGGAAGTGATGGGGGCACATCCCTGGAAGGGGGAGTCATAATCAGTCCCCATTCCCTTGGGAAGTCCCAGCTTTGGAGCAGTGCCAGAAATAAAACAAGGCACCTTCACTGGCATTTGAGCAGTGACAAAATGATGTGTGTGACAGATGACACAAACCAGTGCCCCACCTCTCCCAGGAGTTACAACCAGCACAAGCTCTCTGTGCACGAGCTCTGCACCAAACCTGATGGGACCAGGAGCTTGGGATATCTCAGGGAAGCTCAGGGATCTCTCATCCTCCTCTAACTGCCCCAAAACAGGCACTGCAGGTGCCTCAGGGCTGAGCCCTCCCCATGGGGAGCTGCAGCTGGGTCTGCCTCTGTTAAAAGGTGCCTTCTCCAAACCCATTCCTCCAGTGGGACACACCCCAGGAGCAAATTACTTGCTGGGTTTGTATTTGCAAATTTAAAAACCCCAGAAATCACCGGTTTGTTTTCCAAGATTTTACTCGCCTACTTGAGCCAAACCAGGAGCTGGGGCGCCCATCAGAACAGCCCCTCCTCGGCTGCCAGGGTGAGCAGGACGGCCTTGCAGGTGTTCTCAAAGAGGGCAGCTCTGTTCTGGGCCTCCCCCTTCTTGACCCAGTGGCGGTAGGTGCGGAAGGCACAGGCGTCGATGAGCTTGCGGACGGGCTTGAGGGCGTACGGGTCCCTGAGCACCAGCTCCCTGGTCACCGACTTCACCTGCCGGTACTGGTAGTAGATCCTCACCGAGGCCAGGACGGTCAGGCAGATCACCTGTGGCACAGGGAACAGCCTGGCGTGGAGGGGAGTTCTCCCACAACAGCCTGGGATTCAGGGAATTCTCCCACAACAGCCTGGTGTGGAGGGGAGTTCTCCCACAACAGCCTGGGATTCAGGGAATTCTCCCACAACAGCCTGGTGTGGAGGGGAGTTCTCCCACAACGGGGTGGTCCCAGTGCATCCCCCCCGTGTGGGGGAGTCAGTGCCTGGCACAGTTTAGTTCCTGTGGGGCTGGCGAAGGGCAGGGGTTCATGCCAAGGAATCACAGAATCATGGGATGGTTTGAGTTAGAAGGGAACTTAGAGCTCATCCCATTCCACCCCTCTGCCACGGGCAGAGTCACCTTCCCCCATCATGGGTTGCTCCAAGCCCTGCCTGACCTGGCCTTGGACACCTCCAGGGATGGGGCAGCCACAGCTTCTGTGGGCACCCTGTGCCACGGCCTCCCCACCCTCACAGGGAAGAATTTCTTCCACCCTCCCACCTAACCCTGCCCTCTGGCAGTGGGAAGCCATTCCCTCTTGCCCTGTCACTCCATCTTCTGTCCAAAGTCCCTCTCCAGCTCTCTTGGAGCCTCTTTAGGCAATGGAAGGGTCTCTAAGGTCTCCCTGGAGCCTTCTCTTCTCCATGCGGAACTCTCCAGCTCTTTCAATGTTTGTTTTTTTTTTTGGAGATGAGAGGCAATTTCTCCCTTCTCCCGTGAGGGAATGCCTGGTCTGCACCCATCCTCCCAAAACCCAGCCCCGACAGCCTCACCCAACCCCCAGCTGGAAAACCCATCCCACCGCTGGCTCCTGCAGCTCCCAGCCTCATCCCCACCTTGAATCTGCGGAAGGGGCTGAAGTGCCGGACCTCCTCCACGTCGTACTGCTGGAAGAAGGGGTGTGCCAGCGCCTCGCCCGCCGTGTACCGCTGCCGCGGGTCCACCACCAGGAACCGCGAGATCTGCACAGGACACCCGCTCAATCCGCGCTGCCCCAGGGCTCTGCAACGCCCCCTCCGCTCCGAGATTTCCCTGCCCGAGCACCTACCAGGTCCTTGACGGTGTCGGAGCGGTCGTCCCACTCCGGGGAGCCGAAGTGGTAATCGCCGTTCATGATCATGCGCAGCATCAGCATCTGCTTGCGGTGCCAGAAGGGCGGCGAGCCGGCCAGCAGCGTGTACATGATCACCCCGGTGCTCCACCTGCGGGCGGCCCACACGGAGCCTCCAGCACCCCCGGGGCACCCCCGGGGCACCCAGCCGGGTCTGCACCCCGGGGAGGGCCGCACCTGCCTCTGCCTCCCTGGAAAAGCCGCAGGGAACTGCCCCGTGCGTGCAGGGGAGGGGCTGAGCTCGCTGCTGGAGCGGGCTTTGAGCTGAGCTGCTGGGGTGCGGCTCCCTGGATGCTGCAGGAGGATGCCGCCTTGAGATGGAGTGTTTGATCCTTGCAGAGTTTTTCAGGGAAGGGAGTGGGGCTTGGTGATGCACAGCTGAGGCTGTGCAGTGCCAGGTGTCCTGGCTCAGACTGGAAAGGGGGTGAAATGCCCTGGTGTGTGTGACAGCTCTGACCACTGCAGCCTTCTGAAGCCACTAGAGGTGGTGGCAAAGTCCCTGCAGAGCTCTGGTAGGCTACCCTGAGCTGGCTGCTCTCTCAGGGGCTGCACAGGTGTGTTTAAAACCCCCATGTATGTCTTGGAGCTCAGCCTACGTTCATTTTTATGAACACAAAGCGATGCTTTCCCTCCCACAACGGGGCAAAGAGGGGAGATGGGCTTGTCCCCAGGCTGCTTCTCCCCCTGCTCTGTGCCAGAACCCCCTGGTGACCCAGACAGCCCCTCACAGCCACCAGTACTGGCTGCTGGTGCATCATTTCATTCTTCCCAAACACTCCCACAGGTCCCCATTGGCACAATTCTGCCCCAAAAATCACGTGTGTGTTCAGGGAACAGCTTCTCACTCACATATCCACCTCCTTCCCGTAGCCTTGGTGCTCATCATCCATGGAGCACTGCAGGATCTCGGGGGCCAGGTAGCCAGGAGTGCCACAGATCTCTGTGGGGACAGGGACACAGGGCAGAGCAATCAGCCCACTCCCACCTGCCCCCAGGCAGCCCATGGTGGGATCTTTGCAGGGATGGTGCTCACAGGGAGGAATTGCAACCTGTGTGCATCTCACTGGTGACTTTTTCTGGTGAATTACTGTGGCTAAAAAGTGAGCAAAGAAAAATATACGAATGGTTGTGGGAGGGGATGCCTGTTGTTGGATATGTGGCTCTTTGCATGTGGGAGCTGGGGGAAATAATACTGGGAGGGGGAATCCTTAAAAATAGAAGGTTTGGGGAAAGCTGCAAAAAGCAGGTTTCAGAAACACCAGAACAGCAACTGGGGCTAAGCTGTAGCTATAAGATTTGTCAGCAGAAAAGTTATATGAGATGTAGAAAGCAAGGACATATGAGACAATGGTCTGTGCAGTAAAGCTTGGCTAGAGTAACTCTTAAGGCTGCAGAAAAGTATATCTAGGAAGGTATTAGGAAGTTTTAAGCTTAATAATGGAGCTCTGTGCATTGTATTTTAAGGCTTATAAGCAGGCATTATATTTGGATTAACTGGGCAGTAAGTGGATGAGGTCATGGGGATCAACTGGAGCAAAAAAGAAATGAAATGGATTAGGATGGTTCTCCTAAAGAGTAGCAACTTTTTCATGGCAAGGAGAGAGGTGTGGAAGCTGTGTGCAGGCAGAACTGGTGTGTGAGGACAGCAAAAACAACCCAACAGCACCAGTATGCACCCCCAGCTGAGACTGGTGACAAGGAGAAAGTGGGGCTGGAAAAACTCAGCAGCCCAGCATCCCCCACACCTCGCCAGCCCCCTACCTTTGAGCTTCTCATTCTCATTCAGCTGGCAGGAGAAGCCAAAATCTGTCAGCTTGATGTTCATGTCATCATCCAGCAGGATGTTCTCCGGCTTCAGGTCCCGGTGGACGATGTTGATGGAGTGCAGGTACTGGATCACTTCCAGCAGCGCTCGCATGATCTTCCTGGGGATGGGGACAGCTCATTCCCCACCCCAAATATCCACCACAGTCCCAGGGATGGGGGCAGGCACAGTGCACAGGGACACAGCCCAGGGTGCTGTGCTGGCTGCAAGGTCTCCCCTCAAACCCACGCTCTGCTCTTGCAAGGTGGTTTTCACCTCTCTGCCTTACCTGGTTTCTTTCTCGCTCAAGGTGACTTTCTCAGTGAGGTAGTCAAAGAGCTCCCCTCTCCTCATCCTGCACGAGGGAGGGGACACAGAGTCAGGCACAGGCTGAGCTGCAACAGCAAACCAGCCCTGAGGCCCTGGGGAGGATCAATCAGGGGTCTGTGCCCCTCAACAGCCCAAAATAACTTTCATAAAAACGGGTAAAAATGCCTTTATATATTTCAGTAAAATATCAAGCAGGAGGAGAAGAAGCTGTGCCTGGAGAGGAGAGGTTTTGGATAGAAACACAATTGTTAAGGTTGGAAAAGATCTTTAAGATCACCAAGTCCAACCATCAAAGATGGGGCTCTCCCAGTGCCATCCCACTCCTCTGACATCCACTGCACTGCCCTGGTATTGGGATTTGTGGCTTTGCAGACACCCTGGTCCCACTGAGCATATAAATAACCCTCAGGGATGCATGACAGCTCCCACCAAAGGTTACAGGGAAACCCGAGCCGCTGACAGAGGGGAAACAGTACTGGCAGCAGAGCTGCAATGAGCTTGCAGTAATTGGGGTTTGACTCTTAAACAACCTTAAGGGCTGCTTGTCCCTCCACTTTGACATTTTTGGGCCATAAAAAACTGGGGCCAATCTGCAGAGAGGGAGTGGGCCCAGGGTGCTGAGCCAGCTGGTACTTACAGGTCAAACACCAAGAAGAAGAAGGTGCTGGATTCATAGCTGTCCTTCAGCTGGACTGCAATAAAGAACAGGGGCTGTGAGCACAGTGTTCCTGTCCATCAACGGACTAAAAATCTGATTAAACTGCTAATTGAGTTAACGAGGAGCTGATCTTCACAAGTGCTGTGGTGGGAGACAACACGGGGGGCACTGCTGGGGGGTGTGTGTGTGTGGAGGGAGAGCAAACAACGAGCAGGTGCCTGGCATCATCCAGGGATTTCAGCCCAAAAACCCTCCCTGGGGACACCCTGAGGGACAAAGAGGGCAGAAATTCCCCTGGGCTGGACGCTCCAGGCCTGACTTACTGACGTTGGGGTGGCCCGAGACCTTGCGGAGGATGTCGATCTCCTTGGTGGTGGCTTCCCGCAGCTCCTGCACCTCCTTGGGGGAGATGTTCCCCGCCGTGATGTCGATGATCTTCACGGCGTACTCCTGCCTCGTGGTTTTGTGGATGCACCTCCGGACCACGCTGCTCACCCCCCTGCCAGGGACAACAGGGACAAAAGGGGGGGTTCCTGTGGGAGGCACCGACACGGGGTGCCCCTGACCCGGGGATCCACTTCGAGGTGCTGCGCCGCGCTTAGAAATGAGGCAGATGGCACTGGCTGGTATTTTGGTCTCAGGATAGTTTATTACTTTTATCAGTTCAAAGCCCTGGGTGACAGCAGCTTCCCAGCACCTCAAGGCCATGTGGCTGCAAGACCTCAAAATGCCCGCTTCAAGGCCTTATATACAAGATATGCTCTCCAATTAACTACTACAACGTACCTAACACGTACTTTATTATTCTTTTCCCACCAATTCCTAACTCTCTATCTGTCCACGCAGTACCTGCATTGCAGGCACCTCTGTCCAATGCAATTGTGCTCCCCACACTGCAGAAAATGGAGTAGGTAGAAGAAGGAAGAAGGAGGTAGGGACAAAACCCAAAATCCCCCATCTTGGTCTCTCAGCCACATCCATGCTAGATAAAACCCAAAAATCTAAATTTTTCACCCTGTGACAAGCTACAACTACATTACTGCCTATTTCACACACTTGTTGATTCAAGCTCATCCCAAAGCTGTGGAAGCTTTGTCCAGGGACGGAGGTTAAAAGCAGTGTTTTCCTGGGGATCAGGACCCCTCAGGACAGGCAGAGAAACATTCCCTGTGTCCAGGATTCCCACAGGTTCCACCCCTGCCTGCCCAGCCACCAGCACCTGGGCTGGCTGGGATTTTCATGCACCAGCAGGTCTCGCTCTCTGTCACCCTGTCTCGGTGGGACAGAAGGTTTTGAGCTGATGGAAAGTGCTGTTCCATGCTATTTTTAGCCCCACGCTGCTGTGGGCCCTGTTTGTATCAGATTCCCAGGGAACACTGTTCCTAGCTGGCACTGGAGGACGTGAAACCAAAACAAGCCGCTTGCCAAAAACAAAGCTTTACCTGCCCAAAATCTCCTTCGGCTCATATTTTTCATAAAACTCCTTGGATGAGTTCCAGTCTGGTAGATCTTCTTCCTTGGTCATCTCTGGTTCCTGTCAGGCAGCACTCTGGGATTGTCTGAGGGCAGAAAGGGGCTGCAAAGAAAAAAAAGAGTAAGGATGGGCACTCACTGCCCCCAGAGCTGGGATCATCAATCCCTTGTGGAAGAAAAAACATTGAGGAGGAAGGAAGAGAAGGAAGATCCTGGAACAACCAAAGGGGGTATTTTGCTGCTTGGAAAAGCCAAGCTTTTCCCTTGGGATGCTGCAGAGATCCCACTGGGAACAGGAGAAACCCCACTGGATTCCCTCATAGCCTTGCTGTCTCCAGGGGCAGAACCAGCCTGGCTGGGGCCAAGGCTTTGGGAAATGCCACAGCACCCCAAAACCTCATCCCTTTCCTGTGGCCAGCTCACAGCAGCAGCCTCCAGAAACACCACCCCACACCAATCCCACCCCAAGTGCAGTCTGGAACCTGGAATCTGCCCCTATTGTTTTTGTCTTTCTTTCCCTCGTTATTTTTAAGATGACAATGCTGTCTTTGGCTGAGAATAAGGAAGGGAAACAGTGTTTAAAGGGAATAGAAAGGGACTGAGGGAGAAAAAGAGGAGGTGAGGGTCAGTGAAGCAGCGAGAGGGGCTGGGTGGGTCAGGGGTGCAGGTGGGGACAGAGGGACTGGGGACAGTGAGAGCTGAGCCAGCGTGAGGACAGCAGCTGAAAGAGCTCCCTCAGCCACCCCCGTGCAGCTGCCAGCAGCCTCCACAACTCCTGAAAGGCTCTCGTCCCATTTCTTTTTCCTATTTCAGGCTTGGAGGGGTTTTCACACAGCTTGTTTCTGTGCCCAAACACGGAGTCCAAGCAGTCAGGATGGAAAGCAGTTCTTACAAGCCTGGGAAGCAAAACTGTGCCTTTGGGATGACAGTTTGCTGCTGTGGAGGGGATAGAGGTGGGCAGGAGATCCCCAGTTCCGTGAGCTTTCCTTTGCCCTCCTCTCACTAACTCTGCCAGGGCACTGGCAGCTCTAAGTACATTTAAATCTCATTAGCCATGTGTCCTGACCTGGTTTTAAGGACCAAAATGGCATTTCGGGTGTCTGGCTGCTGCTGCCAGGGATGTCTGACAAGGGCTGGAGCATTTCTAAACAGCCCCGAGTTTAACTTACTAAATTTAGTGTGAGTAATGCCAAACCAAGCTGAAATCACAAAGGAGAGGCAGAATCAGGAAGTAGAGAAAATAAAATATCTCTGAGGTGTGGGGGGGGGGTAACAAAAAACTGATTATTTTTGAAAATCCAGGTCCTGGGGATTGGTGTTGTGGGGAAGGGCTGGAGGCTGGGGAGCATCCAGGGAGCACTACCAGGAGAAGCCTGGGAACTGCGTGCTGCCTTCTCCTGGGAGGGAAGAACCCGGGAATTTGTTTAAAACACCCTGGAATTACACAAGCAGCCGGTGCAGGGCTCTAACGGGATAGCCTGGGTTCATTAGCAGAGTGCAAGGGGGGTCGTGAGGGGATTTTCTGCCCGGAGGAACACTGAGGGTGAGGCGCTGGGCATC
>VXBQ01012319.1:293-24838 GCA_013400175.1 Phainopepla nitens
GGCGGCCGGGCGAACGGGGAGGGAGGACTGCCGGGGGCAGCTTGGCAGGCGGGAGACCCTGCGCCGGCTGCCCTGGGCTCCCGAGAGACCTTGGCCTGCGGGAGATGGCGGGTGAGAGGCCGTGTGCTGCCCGGGCAGGCCGAGCCCGGTTCTGCCATGCGGCGGGAACGGGAGAAGCCGCGCGGAGCGCTCGGTCGCAGCAGAGGGAGGGAACAAATAACTGCGCGACCTGAGGCTTCGCGGAGTCGGAATGAGCAGGGAGGTGATGCAATTTCACGTTATGACAGGTTGTTGCTCATCGCACTTTAAAGTCTTAAGGGAAAGATTTCGTTTCTCAAGCGGATGGCAGGGTACTTCAGCGACAGGAGGAGAGGACACAGCCTTAAGCTGCGTCAGGGGAGATTTAACTTGGACGTTGGGAGAAATTTCTTATAGGATCGAGCGATTAGGCGTTGGAATGGGCTTCGCGGGGAGGTGGCTGAGTCACCGTCCCTGCAGGTGTTAAAAGAAGAGCTGGACGTGGCGCTGGGTGCCATGATGTGGTTGACGGTATGGTGTTGGGTCACAGGTTGGACTCGGTGATCTCGGAGGTCTTTTCCAGCCGAACCGATTTTGTGATACAGTACCCTAATTTAGCAGTCCCGATTTGCTTGTTAGCGTGTAGGGGCCCCGGTGGGTTTCTCAGAGTTTGGCCTAAGTTCTGTTGCATTTCTGGGCAGGACATCGTGGAAAAGTTCATCCATTCTTGTCTTGAAAGGAACTGCTAGAGCCCATTCCCCATACTTAATCAGCGGGAGTTCCTGGCATAAAAAGTATTTCCCGTGTTATGGTGCTGTCTGGCATATTCACACACCTAATGCAGCACATCACTGTTTGGATGATTCTGTGAATACAAACACATCTGTGGCTCTGAGATGCAGAATAGTAATAAAGCCTAGACCAGCACATGGAGAATACACTGCTGGTGATGAAATAGCATGTGGTCTTGTGCACAGCAGCTGATGTGGTTGATAGACAACAATAGAGTATTTGTTAGCTGTAACTTAGGAATCCAAGTCTCAAAAAATATTCTCCATGCAATCTTAGCAAGCTCTTCATTTCAGGAAAAATCCTGTCGAGCTAGTCTCACCTTTTGAACTTGAAATTTGGTGCAAGTGTCAGTTTGATCTCATTTAGAGGCATCTGCAAGTGACGATGCGTGGGCATCCAGTGAGGCCTCAAAAAGTCGTTCAGCAAGGTCTTTAATAGGGCTTACAGTTGTTCTTGCATTCCGAGTTAGACAGAGGGGAGAAATACCGACAAGATATTCTCAAGAGATCAAAACAACAAAAAAGACTTTACTGGCAACTTTAGAAAAACTGCGAACCTTGTCAGTAGGTTTAGAGGAACATTCAATAAACAAAAAACACTTCTCAAAGCATTAACTTAGCAAACTCTAAGCCTGTTTGATTTCAGGTTATTCAGAAATTCTGACAAGAGGGAATTAGAAGAAGAAAAAGACAGAAAAGACGTAAAAAAAGGGTACATTCAGCTGCTAACTGCTGGGTCCCAGCAGTGCTCAGCTGATAAAAATTCCAAGAGGAGGTAGGGTCAAGACATACATTAGCAGCATGTTTGGCCTTAAATACCCTTGCCTCCGGTGCACCCCTGACTGGCGAACACGGTGTGTCTGGGATCCAGGCTCTGGGGATGGGGGGTGTTGGGCAGTGCATTGCCTCACCCAGCAAGGCCTGACTTGCCCCTTCCCCCCACATTTGCACCCCCAAAATATTTTGAGACCTCAGTCTTTTCAGTCTCACACATTGAAGTTTGTTTTCTAGACTGCAGTCTTCTACAGTCAGTTCACTTTATAAATGAAAGGCATGTTAGACGTCTCCCACTGGACCACAAAAGTGTTGACATCTGATATACAAATATACAAGCTAACATTTGTGACTCTAGCTCAAAAACCAATGAATGCAGGAAACTCCTTAAGAGAATGAAATGCCTTACCATTCAGGTCCTGGAGAGAAAATGGGGAGTGAATGCAAACTGGAATAGTTGTTCTGCTTTGCATCTCTTCCCGCTCCTCTGTTTCTGGTGGCACAGGAGGGACAAACTTTGGGTGTAAGGTTCGAGATTTTTGTTACACACAGGAACAGATTAAACATGGGAAGTCAAACCCAGCTCTGGGGAAGAGCCTTTTCTAAGTTAGCTAGGCTTCCACTATCTTCCTAGCTGGGAGCATTGATTAATAGTCTGCTGTAGTTAAACTAAACTTTTGTTAGTCATTCATGGAGAGTGTGAACACAACAGTCATGCTGACAGCAGCCTTTTTACGTCAGCGACACCCAGAGTATTCAAGAACAGTGCAGCTGGGATTTCTGGATTAATTCTGGCTTTCAGTAAAGCAGGTTTGTATTCTTCTCTGATACAAAAGGGACAACACATTCTTGCACTGTCTGCAAGAGCTTCTGTGAGTGAGAGCTAGCTTGATGTGGCCCTTCTCCCTGCACACTCCTCAGAAGCAGACTTCTGAAGAGCAGCTACTTTCCAGGTGCTTGACTGATCCCTCTGTAGTACCTGCTGTAGCACAGAAGGAGCAGTATTTTGGTCATTTTGTAGTGGCCTTGAGATTAGTGACTAGTTTAACTTTTAAGAGGGTTGGACTGTGGGACATACTACCTTTTATAGCCAAAGCTAATGGGGTGTATAAACTTAAAGCTGGTGCTACCAAAGCTTTCCTCTTTATTCTAGCTGCCTCTCTTATTTGAGTTAAAGAAAATGCTGAAAAATTGCAGCTTTTGCTGTAAGTGATAATTTTAGAAGTGGTGTGTGACATGGAGTTCAGGCAGTTGAACCTTTGGTCTTTTTATGCTAGCTTCTGTATTTAAGAAAACCTCACTAAATTACATAGTAACCACTGGCAGTCAGCTGATGACTGGGCAAGTTCAAGGGTGACTTTTGATATGTGTTGAAAATTATGTTTACAACCAAACTTTAATCAAATCTGCCAGATAGTGTAGACCTGTATTATCTGTTGCTCAAATCATCAGACTCCTTTCAGCACCATCTATGGCCGGCAGCTCCTTTTTGAAGCACTCCCTGGTGCTGGGAACCTCTGAGGCACTAGAGGCTTTCATTATTAGAGCTTCTTACTTGACCCTTGGGAACAGATGCCTGCTACCAATGTGTTTGTTGAAGGTAGCATGTCCTTTTCTGCTGGACAACAATACAGGTACAGTGAGGTCTTGTGTGTGCTCACGGAGGTTGTAGTTAAATATAAAAAAAAAAAAAAAACAAAACCCAAAAAATACCACAAAGCATAAACCAATATTGACCAGCATACTAGCTGAGGCTTCCCTCAGTGAGCTGCTGCGTGGAGAAAATGCTGTTTAACAAAGCTGTAAGATCCTCTCAATAGTCTTCTGAGGGGAGGTTCCCCTTCTGGTAACAGAGATTATTTAGTGTTTTATAAAAAAGCTTGTCACTTTGCAGTTAACATGAAAGACAACAAGTGAAGTCAGTTGGACTGGTCAAGCAGCTTGTTTTTTGTTTTGCTTCTGCTACTGTCGTCCTTCCTCCAGGGAAATTAAGCTCACTTGAAAAACTTTCAGAACTTCTCACTAGTTAAATATTGAACTTGCAGGAGTAACACCTTTGGACCCAGCATTTCTTTTCACTGTCCTGCAACAATTTTGGCTGATAGTAGAGATGATTTGCAGGGTAACCCCTGATTTGTAGTCAGGACCAGGTCACCAGTGGTGAATGGTGTATGTCACCAGCTGTAATTATGATACCATCCCACTTTCCCTTTGTTCGATGCAATAGCAAACCTGAGATGTGTGGTCATATGATGAACGTGTTGCAGGGCTGGGCTTCCTTTTGCAGAATACAGTAATTATGTAGCTGGACAGGAGACTTAGGGGTTAAAAGAGGATGGTCTAACTGGCAGCTGCGGGAAGTGGAATCAATATAGTGGTGATATTACAGTGCAGAGGTCTGAGAAGCTATACCAAAAATCAGTTAGTAGGATTTCAAGGCCAAAAGGAGTGAGGCATGGCTGAGGGACATATGGTATAAGTAAGTACTGGGAGGGAGCAGCGAGTGTGGATTGCTATGTACAGGGACATTAAACATTGTTGGTAGGAATGGGTGCAGGAATGCATACTATGTCAGTACAAGAACAGGGGAATGTAGGGAGACAGGAAAAGTTAACTGTTCCTACCTCTTTCAGAATGAGAGTAGGTGGTGTGGAGTGTTAGTTAATACTGGTCTTGTAGCAGAGTAGACTGACTGCCCAAGATGCAAGGATGCAAAAGCCAACACGGATGCTATGCCTCTGAAGAGAGCTACGTGGGGAGGGAAAACATCTGTTAACAGGGAAGTGTAATGCTGAGTGTATTTGAAGTTAAAGGGAGTTGTGAAGACTTTCACATAGGATTATACATAAGAATGCTTATGCAGGATCTCTGTTCGTTAAATGTGTTCGTGTCCTGTTTGACTTTTGGCTCCTCACCTGCGTGACATTATTCAGCTTACTAGCGTCAAGTTGCAGCTTATTGTGGCTGATTGCAGAAGCAGGTATGAATTAGTTAACTCCTGCTCTGCAAAACCAGCCCCTGTGCACATCTGGCAGTAACCATACTGCTTTCAGTCAGCTGCAGCTGACAGGACCCCAGCACTTTCTCCATTACGCTGGGGGGGACTAAAGCAGTTAGCTTTTGAAGTTTATTCTTAAACAGCTCTCCTGAAGCTTGATTGCCAAGACAACAAAGTTGAAAATTGTTGAAGTGGCTTGTACTTCCATTGACAGTGTCAGGAAGTAGGTGATCAGCACTTTCTGCTTCTTCTTGAGATATTTGTTTGCCTTTTGCTAGCATGCAAGTATTTCTTGCTTTTAGTATCTTTCAGTTCTATTAAAGCATTCATGTTTTGACCAGCAAAAATGAGTAATGGCATGTAAGGACGTTTAGCTCCAAGAAATACTGTCCAGAGATGATTCATGTGACTAAGTGCAACAACACACAGACTTGAAGACTCTGAATAAGTATTGGATGTTTACTTGTGTAGTCTGTATGTGTAGCACTGCTTTGGCTAATGATGTCAAATGTGGGTTCACTTGGCAGAATAACTATGCTATGGCATTGCTTTTGAAAACATGCTTTAGAGTAAAACACACAATATCATTTAATGTTAGCCATTGATTGGAAAAGTCACCAGAGTGGAGGGCTGTACTAAGGTTTGTGTCCGTCCCTTTCAAATTCTGCAGAGGAAATGGAAGTCTTACTGCCAATACAGAAATGGGAATATGGATTAAGGATCATATTTTGGAGATAACACAGAGCTGTCAGAGTTGAGCATCATAACTAGAGAATTTCTAGTTTGTTTCCACAATTCAGTGAGTTTGACTGAGCATTGTGGTTGTTTTCTAATTGGTGAGTCATAAGACACTGACTGCTGCTAGCACCGATGAAAACAATTCATACTGAAGCACTTCCATGATGGTAAAAATAACCTAGTTAAATGTTTAAGACTTGCCATAATGACCAATGTGTTAGGTCTGAGAGCAAGCCAGCGTTGGGATTAGTCTTATATCATTTAGGAAAGGAGGGGGAAAATCATCAATGTGTTCAATATTTTTTTTTTTTTTACCTTTGGTAGGTTGAATTTGAGGCAGAACTGAAGTCTGCTGGTGAGAAGCTTATAGTAGTTGATTTCTCTGCCACATGGTGTGGACCATGCAAAATGATCAAGCCCTTTTTCCATGTAAGTAGTTTTTCTGGGTTTATTTCTGCATTAAATTGTATATAAATGTTTGTATTGCTTGACAGTAAAATGAAGCAAAGTTGCTTTTGCCTTAGGTGATTGCCAGCATTTTATGGAAAAGTGAGAAGTTGCACAAGTATCTGTTTTTAAGACTACCAAGTGAAATAGACTGACTGTTGATATAACAGGAATTAATATCAGGTTTAGCTTTTGTCCTGGTGCTCACATGCATTTCAGGTCCAGAGAGAGACCTGCCAGTTGCATTTCCTCAAGCAGTGAGATACTGAGAGGAAACAATTCTTATTTTTCTGTACATGGTTAGTGTACCTTCTCCAGCTGCGTTTAGGTGGCCATGTTGATAATGGGATCATGTCCCCTGATAAGGTATGAGAAGCTGTAGTATCTTTTGGTGATCAGCTGAAGGCTGCAAGAGAAGGCCTTCCACCTATGTCTTGGGATATTTGAGTCTTTCTGGGGAGAACATGTATCCACAGAAACAGTCTGCAGCAAAACACAAAACTTTTGCTCTGGTAGTAAAATAGCTGCTTTAAGATAACAAAGCCTGTTTCACTAGAAGTTTAAGCTGCACCACACTTTTAATTTATATTAATACATCTTTTTAGGAAGCTTTCCCGGAACACTGTAACTGCATAGTTCTTTTTATTTCCTTCTAGAGTTTGTGTGAGAAGTATGGTGATGTGGTGTTCATAGAAATTGATGTGGATGATGCCCAGGTAAGGTCTGGGGTGGTGCTGAGGGAGGACAGCTAAGAACTTTGACACAAGTGACAGACAAGAATTCAAAATGTCTTCACACATACTGAAAGAAAACAAGAGTTTATTTCAACTTAAAATTGAAATACAGGGATTTAGCTGGAAAGAACGATCCTTTTTCAGGGAACACCTGAACAGAACAAACTGCCTTGGTTATCAGCACACTTGAAGTCCTATGGCATGTGTCAGATAACTTGGAAGCACTGACCATTTACTTTGGTAGAGAGCATTAGTCTAAGGTCTTAAGCTGCTTTGATGCAATCTTCCTTAAACTTAATGGTACACAGCCTACTGATCTGTCTGGTCCCTCCACTGCTCTTGGCACTGTTTCCTCTTTCATTAAAAATGAAATTTGGTTTTGAATTAAGTGCAATAAAATGTCTGCTGTATTGCAGTTGCAACATTGTCAAATAGTTATTTGAAAAATATGGAAGCCTAAGAGTTGCTATGGGGCTCTTGAGTCTTACAAGCAGACATCTATTTTGATGCAAAGGGCTGTTTGTTTTTTTCAAACACAGAGTACAGGTTTTTGCTATGGCATGAATTAAATATTGAAGAAGGGATCTTTAAGGCTTACTTCAGGGAGATGTTAACACTGCTCTGGTTTTGCTAGTGATGGACTAGCAGAAGTGTTAGTCTTTCCTTTTATCTTGAGTTGTAATGGCTTTACCCTGTTACCTAAAAAGAAGTCAGCTAGAGTGGGTTCTAAAGTTAACATCCTTAAGAATAAGCCCAGTTGAAGATGGTTTTTGTCTCTTCCAGGATGTTGCTTCACACTGTGATGTGAAGTGCATGCCAACGTTCCAGTTCTACAAGAATGGAAAGAAGGTAGGCTCTGACTTTTTGGAACTGAAGCAGGCAAGCTAAACACTTGAAAGAAGATTGGTAGTGTTGGACTACTTAGTTTGCTTTCTCTTGATTATGTCTCTATGGTACCACTAGCATTAAGACACTCCTGACAGCAAGCAAGTTCATCTTAGTATCACAGCAAATGTAACCAGAAATTAACTGGTGCTGCAAATTGTGTTGTTTGCAGGTAGTGAACTGGCTTAGTTACAGGTCAATCTTACAGTTTCATGAGAGATGGTGGGGTGAGAGGTCTGCATTAAGACTGCTGGTCTATCTGCCTAGCACCTTGCTTTTTACTTTGTCAGTGTTTGTTATCTGGATAGCAGCTTTGTGTTCACACAGACATGACTATAGGTGCCTATGGAATCCCGTCCAAAGTCTCTAACCTGGTTGAGGTTATATACAACAAACAGCTGTTTGGTTTATTTCACAGAGAGGCTGTATAACCTGAGAAATGAAGGTCCTGTCCCTGTAAGAAGACTGAACAGACCTCTTGTGTCTGCTCTTTCAGAGATGGATGAGATGGGATGCAGACTGTACTCTGACAGCACAGTGGGCTGTGTGCACAGGGTACTTTGAGTAGCTCTCTGCCTGAACTTGCTGAGCTGAATGTGTTGTCTTGGCTTAGTCTTAGTTTGCTAAGCAAGCTGGATGTAGGCTTTTCTGAAGGAAAACAATGCTTGGGTGTAAGTTTCACAGTTGAAGGCGATGGAATTGCACCTTAGTTGAGTGTCACATGTTGGGTGACTTTCAGTTCTGTATAGGGTCAGTATGAATCTTTGACAGTTCTGTTAGGGTGAACTTCTGCAAATTCATTATAAGAAGACTTGTGATTACAGCGTGACAGCCAATGTGTGGCTTTTTGTATCAAGCAAGCAGTTGCATGGCCTGTAGTGTAGTTGACTCTGTACCTCGCACCCCCATAGATACAGGAGGACAGCTGCTGTTTTTGACACAGCAGATGAATGGTGCCTCTATCTTTCTGCC
Organism: Phainopepla nitens; assembly: GCA_013400175.1. NCBI lineage: Eukaryota > Metazoa > Chordata > Aves > Passeriformes > Bombycillidae > Phainopepla > Phainopepla nitens. The sequence goes on from VXBQ01012319.1 coordinate 8,651, forward strand.
CTGTAAGTTGCAAGAACAGTTCTGACAGAAGCCAGGTACCATGGTAGGTCATTAGGAACAGTCCTTCCAGAATTTGATCTGAATTTGGTCCTGAGCAACTCAAGGTGACTTTGAGCTGTCTCTGATATGTGGGGAACTTCAGAGTCTCTCCAAGCCTCTTTTTGAGTCTTAGACAACATTGGTTCAGTATCAATGGTAGTCTGGAAGTGAATTTTGATAGTCTTTTGTCTCAGCTTTTGCAGGAGTTGAATTGAGGGGGAAATAAATACATGAACATCTGCAAAATACTCCCTATTTTGAGGGTGGGAAAAATTTTAGTTTTTAGCAGAGTTGAATAGGGATGTATGTGCCTGCATGTTATACAACTAATGTTAAGAAGCACTGAATGCAAGCGTTCTAAAAATCAATCTCTCTTTACAGGTGCAAGAGTTCTCTGGGGCCAATAAAGAGAAGCTGGAAGAGACCATTAAAAGTCTAGTCTAATCTCCAGACATGAAGACATTGAAGCACGACTCCTTTGGCTAATTACAGTCTGCAACTTTTCTACTTTAAAAAAAAAAAACCTTAACAAGCTAGCCAGATTAAATGGTGCAAACTGTCTTCTTGGTCCTTGTATATGAGTACAATAAAGTATAAACGCTTCACTTTTGGATATTGCTGTGTGTTAAACAAAAATCTTAAAATTTCATAATGTCAGGTGAGTGTCAGGTTTTGCTATGTTAAAGGAGTACTCTCTGTATACAAAGACTTGTCAAAGGCAACCTCATCTGTTGTTGGCTTGGGATCTGTGACAGTTGCTTTAGGAGGAGTCTGCTGCCACCCTACTCCGATGGCAGTCACCAGGCTATAATCTGGTTTACAAATACAGAAAGAGGAGTTGGAGAAAAGAGGGTAGTCACTGGGTGGGATAATTCTTTCTTTCATTACATTTTTTTAGTTAAAAGACTTTTAAAATGTTTCAAACTGCATTTTAGACTTCAAAGCTAAGACTTGTCCTGCCAGAGCATAATACCAATCCTACAATGGAAGTGCAAGGACTTGCCGTCTTTTTGCCTTTTCAGTTTGCCTTGCCGTTGGTATGCGTACCTTCTGGTTCTATTAGGGAAAAAAAGTGTGTTTAGTCTGAGTTGGGCTGCTTTGTTCCTAGCAATAGTCTGGAACAAATGACTGAAGAAGTAGAACTTGTAATGTCTCAAGGTCAAGAGAATTTTAGATTTATATACTTCTGTAATTTTGATTGCACTGTTGCACTCTTAGGACGGACATGACACTGTGTTGCACAGTAAACAGGTCTCTGTGGCCCTCCGATCCTGAATCTGACTGTCTAGATGAATGCTGACCTGCCAGCCTTTTTACACCTGCCATTCACCTACTTGTCGCACTGTAACCAAGGGGAACTGTTTTTTCCACTGTATTAAAATGGCTTCCTTACTGGTTTGGATGTTGTCCTGTATGAAAACTCAGTAAAGAAGGCAGCAGGGCTGTAGCTAGCAGTGGGTATATCTTAGTGAGCTGTGCTGCTCACTGAGTATCACTCATGGAGAAGCTAGACTTCTTGCTGCATATGCAGACAATGTAGAATGAGTGAGTCTTGGTCCGAAACTCACCCATGACTCAGCCTTACACTCACTTCACAAGCATGCATGAATTTCTTGATGGCTCTGGAGGGCTGGAGGCCTTGAACAGCTTAATGTATATGTTCCCAATTTGAAACAAGATTTTTCTAGTCAAAGAAGTGACCACACCCTTTACTTGAGGATGAGCCATCAAGGCTCTTCTTGGACATAAGTTCTGAGTTGTGATTATGCAATGAGAAGAACATGGGAAATATTTTCCATGTAGCTCTGGCTGTTTGACTAAGAGAAATNATGGCCTGCTTATTCCCTTTGGGCAGTAACTGTGAGCAAGAAAGGTTTAAAAAATTCCTGGTGAAAGTTCCTGATGAAGTTTAGTAAGAGGCCCTGGCATCCCACTTCATCCTTAAGAAATAATACTGAAGTGTGCTGCAACATACAGTATTTCTGCTGAGGCAAGACCAGAGCAGGTTGTTGGAGGGGAAGGGTGCAGCTGGTGGTGCATTGCTGCTTGTATGTTGAGTTTAACTTAACACTTCATTTAGTTTTTTTATTAAGATGCTACTCTGCAGTAGCAATAGCACCTTGAACAATCCAGGTGACAGTGACTGGAAATTCAAGTCATGATTGGGAAGACCAGAATAGCTGGAATACTTCTTGTGCTGAAGCAAGGGATGCNATGTAGCTCTGGCTGTTTGACTAAGAGAAATGCAATTGCCTGTTTGAACTGTTCAAAGGTAAATGGGAAACCACTACCCCAGGTGGTGCCACAGACAGACTTGTGAGGAGAGAATAAAAAAATAAAAATGAAGCTGTAGCAAGAATGCACTTTGAGCACCACACCATCTGCAAACATGCATTGCATTTGAAAGCAGTTTTTGCATGGCCTGCTTATTCCCTTTGGGCAGTAACTGTGAGCAAGAAAGGTTTAAAAAATTCCTGGTGAAAGTTCCTGATGAAGTTTAGTAAGAGGCCCTGGCATCCCACTTCATCCTTAAGAAATAATACTGAAGTGTGCTGCAACATACAGTATTTCTGCTGAGGCAAGACCAGAGCAGGTTGTTGGAGGGGAAGGGTGCAGCTGGTGGTGCATTGCTGCTTGTATGTTGAGTTTAACTTAACACTTCATTTAGTTTTTTTATTAAGATGCTACTCTGCAGTAGCAATAGCACCTTGAACAATCCAGGTGACAGTGACTGGAAATTCAAGTCATGATTGGGAAGACCAGAATAGCTGGAATACTTCTTGTGCTGAAGCAAGGGATGCAAAGCAGCTCTTAAAAGAGCAGTGAGTTCAGCTTCCTGTGCTGTAATATCTTCCCCTCCTAAGAACTGTGATGAAAATAACTTACATAGCCTAATCTGAAAGATGTTCTTTAAGGCTTGGCTCTTTGAGGAATATGCAGTGAGGATCTCCATGTTAAGTAGACTTGCCCTTTAAAGGAAACAACATGTGGTCCTCAAATGCAGAGTTATACCAGAATGTGACTGTTTGTAGTTGGTCCTTGTCGTTACAGGTGATGGAAAGCAAAGCCTACACTTTGTTCTGGTTATATGTAAGAGCCTTGGTTCCTAGAGCAAAAGTGTCCCTACTGGGACGTGACAACCCCAGAACAGGATGGGAACTGGCTTGAATCTTTCAGTAGGTAAGGACAGGGTGTTTCAGTCTTTACCACACCTAGGCATAGCACATAAACATTTTGTTCTAAATGGAATGGGTATGAGTATCCTTGCTAAATCCTAGGGCCATATGCCCTTCCACATGAGCATTAAGTAATGATACTTCATGGAGAGCTTGGTGGGTGCATTTTTTTGCTTGTTTTTTTGTGTGAAGGTGTGAGACCAGTATTGCTATGTGCTAGGCAGTATTCACAGCATTCACTCTTTCATTAAACTGTGGTCTGCTGCTTGCATGAACAGAATTGGCTGCTTTGATCCAACGATCGGCGAGGATGCCTGTAAGAGGGAACTGGGTAGACGGCTAACTGACTTGAATGTTTGGTAGACTTGATGTACATGGTAGAGAAAAAACAACACAGAAAGGTTTCTTCTGGGAATAAGGGTTTCAGGAAGAAGTTCTCCCCTCAGGCAATGACTGCAGTCTGTGTCATTTGGCTATGAAATAGCTGGGAGCTGTACCTTGCTGTCAGACAAGAAAAACAAGATGTTTTCGTCTGCAGGCCTGTTACATAGCTTGCTCATAATGGGCTGGCCCACAGGAAGAGAAGTACTTCCTTGAGTACAGCAATTAAAACGCATAGCTGGCATAATTAGGCTTAATGAGAGAGGACTAACTAACATGAAAGGAAAGGCCAAGGGGTCACAAGTTGAGTGGACAAGTGAACTGTTTGTGATCAAATTGCAGTGGAATAGTGACACTCCTTACCTCCATCCAGGGGTTCTGAAAGGGCTGTTGTGCACTTGGGGAAGTGTGTGTCACGCAGGTGAGGTGCTTAACCACCCACATGTCTCTCTTCAATCTCTTGCAGTCAACTTTACTTCAGCTAGCCATCTGCTTTCCATTCTTTCCTTGGCCTGAATGAAATTAGATTTGATTCCCCTCTGGAATGATTCCAGTAAGAGTACTGGTAATAATTTTAATGTTTAATTTCTTAACTGTTCATACATCAAAACTGGCTGGATCTACCAAGCTAAAAAATTACTTCTATTTTTTTCACCAAAGCAAACAAACTGGCATAGCAGCCTCTGTGTTGTGCTCTATTGACAAGAAGCTTTCAGCTACCAAAGGGATTGGCTTGAGGAGCATATTGTTGAAATCCTTGCTGGATTAACTCTGTTGTGCTGGTCCCTGGCCCTCGGGGAAGGGTGGGAGAGTCTGACCTGGTGAAGGTGTCTTACAAGATACTTTTTCTTGTGTGCTCTTGTTCCTTTCTCCCTGCTGCTACAGTTTAGAGCTTTTATTTAAACTCAGATATCACAGAAAGCTTGGCTTTGGCCACTGGTTAAGTCTCTTTTGGAGCTCACTGTCAGTGGCTAGATCTGATGTGGTGGCAGCTTCTGGTCCTCACCAGAAGCCACCCCTCCAGCCTTCCTAGTAACAAAACCTTGATAAGGATGAACTAGATGAGTTTGAGAAACTTGAAAAAAACCTGAAGAGATGGTTGAGAAGGACATCCACCTGAAATGCAGTTTTTCCTCTCATGGTCTAGGTTGGTAGACAGAAAAGGTGAGGGAGGCATGGGTGCTGCACTTCTATTTCTACCTGCAGCTGACAAACACAAGCTTATGACATGCAGATCGCCACAAGGTGGCTACGGCTGTCTGTGGGTTTTATACATGTGTGTATATACAGGCAGGCTCTGGGAATGCCTTGTGCTTGTACCTCTCAGACAGTGCTGGGGTGATGGTTGTACCTTGAGGTAATAGGCTAGAGGGGAATGCATGGGGGAAGGTGGGCTTCTACTATCCTGGTGGCCACCACCTGGCTGGTATGCAGGAATTGGAGCATTTGTCATGGATGTGACAGGTATAAACAGTCTCTAAGGGGTGATGAAGCCAGGCATTAGGTCCAAAGGCACAGAAGGAGGAAGAGTTTTAGACCAGGCTTGAGTCATCTCCCCTCTACTTGAGTAAGTCCATGACATTTGCTCAGGGAGACAATGAAGTCCAGCATTTCAACTTTGTTTCTAGTTCCTCTGAGAGGGGCACTTGGGGGAGAGCAAGGACACATACCATGAACAGTACTCCAAGCCTGCTGATAAGGGAAACACAATGGGCAGCTTTAGCACCACTTAGCACGACTGTTCCAAAGGCTTTCAGCTTCCTCGGAGGCTGAGCCCACACTGAGCTAGTGATGATGGGCTGAGGACAGGGACAGGAGGCATCTCCCTACATAGTAGGTAGTGGCCAGCAGCAAGCTAACCTGTCTGGAGCCGATGGTGTGAAATGAACAATTAACGTAAGGGGTCATAGGAGTAAGATAAAAGGAAAATATCTTGCTTGCTTCAGTACAGGAGTGGCTTACTCGCTTAAGTACAGCCGAGGTGGTGGCAGGTTTAAGGTTGGATTTGATCTAGCTGGAGAAGTGACCTCACCTCACACAGAAATGGATGCTGTGGCTGGGCCATGGTGTCTCATGACCCATCCCGTAGGCACTGACCCTGGGGGTCCGTGAGAGCTCATCAGGCAGCAATGCATTCCACGGATAGCTCCCTGATTTCATCAACCCACAGCCTTTTGCAACAATTCCAAGTGCTTCTTGAGGCCACCTTTGGTATGGCAGGCCATGGTGAACTCCTCAAGGAGGGTACCCACTATATTCTGAGCTCAGACAAGTTATTGTCACCATTCCCAACTTGACATTGCTTAGGAACAGGTAACAAAAGTTGCATATTTATTATTGCCTGAAACAACCCTAGAGACTGCTTTATTTTGCACAGACAAGCATAAGGTGTTAAGCAGTTTACCCACTCTCTAGAAATAATGATATGTGTAAATGAAGAGCTATTTAGCCAACAAATGATGAAGCCTGCAGCTGTTTACATTTAAGATTAAATAAACACTTCCTCTTGCTCTCATATATTACATCCTCAATCAGCTGGGATAATAAAGTCTTAAGAATGCCACTGCCCCCTACTTGTGAAGTGTAACTTACGTAGTGGCACAAATGTGGTCATGTGGACTGGAGAAAAGCAGCACAAAACTACCAGAGATGAGTAATACCAGCCACAGCTGCAAGGTGACTGAGGAATGGCCACTGCACTCTGGGCAGAGCTGACACCCTTTCCACCTTTGCAGACACATGCGATGGAGAACTGCTGAACTGACCTGGCCCCAGGCAAGCCCTGGCAACACCTCCTGACAGCCAGTGGGACCACACAGCTCACCCTTTCCCAGCAAGGCTTAAAGCTCAGCTGCAGAGTGATAACGTTAGAGGAGGGGGTGCCTGGCAGTGTTTGCTGCTCACAGGCCCTGTGCAGCTGTCAGAGGACAGCCTGGACTGCCTGCATGGTACTACCATGCTCTGCCTCCAAAAATACACAGAGCCATGTACTTGCAGAAAAGCCAATCCCAGCAAGGCACTGCTGCATCTTTGTTCTAGGCTGGGCGTTGGCACCTTGTTCAACTTCATTACCTTGGCTGTTCTCATAGGATTAGCTTGCTTCACTAGCAGGGGGAAACAGAGACTTTCATCCTGCTTTGTGCCACTGCCACAAGGAAAAAATTTTCGTATTTCCTTTTTATTTTCAACATGTGGAAAAATCCAGGTATTGTTCCACAGACTTAGAACTTTGAGGACAACAAAGCTCACAGTAAGAAACTACTGCAAGACAGTGCCAGACAATGAGGGGCATTGTCATTATTCATGTAGTGGCAGTGTTCCTGACATGTAACAGAAAACTTGAATTTTCAGAGCGAAATAGCTATATTCCCAAGAGAAGTTCAGAGGCTCAGAGGTGTGTGGTGTTGGTTTTACACAGAAAAATTATATTTTCATGGTCAAACAGCCTTGCAAAATCAACTGCTATTTATGAAGCATAAAATCTACACACAAGGAAGGGGGATGTCCAGATCAGTATTTTAGGAGGAAGCAGGCTGAGCCAGGATTATTCTAACTGACAAATCTTTCTGCAACTCTGACCAAGGGACAGGAACTCCATGTGGCTATTCTTAGTTCATTTCCCAATCATCACTTTACTTGAAACAAGATATCATTAATTCACTGGACTTAAAACAACTCAGTATTTTAGGACTTGGAAGCCCCCTGAAAATTCCTCAACAAAAAGCCACTACACACTAACACCCTTCTACTCAGTGCATTTGAAGTCTCCTGACAACAAGTTCCCTTTTTTGGTTAACTGCTTTACATGATATGCAGTGGTATTAGTCCACAGATCTTCGTCAGTGACCAATGTAAAATCACAGCACTGGAGCTAGCTCAAATTATCAATTCACTCTCCTCAGAAAACACTATAAAGCTAGCAGAACCTCTCCCCTACTTGTGCCAAGATTCATTATTTCCCCAGTGGCCAGCTGACCTGCATTTCAGGGTGTGTTTTGTTAAGTCTATTCAGCAAATACTGTCAACCTATATCTTAAATAAGATCTCTTTTTGCTGACGTACAGAGCATTAAATCCTGGCACTGCAAATGCTTGGGATCTCTCTTCAAGGATCAGTAATGAAACCTTAAAACTAATCAAGATGTCCTCCACAGTGACTGAAAATGTATCACCACCACCTTTAATGCCTGTCTGTATTCCATGGTAACAGCTCCTTGTTCTTTTTCAGAACATCTAAGATATTTAGTGTCACTAATTAGTGTGTCTCCTTTGCTTGGCCCACTGTGTGCACTGGACACCAATTTAACACAGTAGGGCCATCATACTCATCTCACCTTCCAGTAGAGCCAGGGTGAACACTATGGCAAGGTCAGCTCCAAGCCTGGACACCAATGACAAGTTTCTCAAGGAACTTAGTCATCTATCCATACCACCTGTAAGGACTCGTTTATCTGCTGGGATATTTTGTATCCTCGTAATATTTTACCTCCTCTGTGTTAACCACAAGGATGTGAAAAAGAGTGTTCCATAAATAGATCCGTAACACAAGCAAAGTATACATTAAGAGATTTATTTTTCCTTTCCATATTCTCAGAATAACTGAGATAGATATGCTTTTTAATAAAAGAAAAAAAAAAAAAACAACAGCCAGAGAGGAAGCTGGAATCCCAAAATGTTGTCAGCTTAGCTTGTTCTCTGCTCCTTGATATGGGTTAAAAAAGTCCCCCTTGCAAAGTTCTGGGCCAAATCAATGCATAACAATTAAATGTGCCATCAGTTAGCAAAGCTTTTTGAATTGATTTTCCTTTCTACCAGCCTGCTCATAGAAAGACTGAAGTTATTATCAAATCTGTTACAGTTCTGATTTTCAGCAATTTTAAGGTGCTTTGTTTTGTGTCGCTCTGGGAAGCAACTCTCAATTTCTCAAGAGCAAAGCAATTGGAATATACTTAGACTTATTAGCCAAATTATTAACAGAAGTTACGATCACCAAACATCCAGCAAAATGACTGAAGCATACAGATCGTATGATTTGACAAATGAGTTAAAAGCAGTTAACAGAATCACATCCTCCTGTGCCAATCTCCCAGGAATATCTGATCTTCATACTTTTACAACAGCTTTTCCAAGATTTTCTCCCTTTAACATTCCTATAAAAGCCATGGGCATGTTCTCAAATCCTTCAGTGACTTGTTCATGGTACTTCACTTTTCCCTGTCAAAGGTAAGAAAGGAAATTGCTGAATTTTCATCCACTGAAACTGAATAAATTGCAGCAAAATTTTCTCCAGCATATATATTTCATTTGAAACAGCAAATGACTGGCATGCACCAGGATAACTGCAAAACAAGGTGAGGATCTGCTTTTGTTGTAAAACCTTCTACTTGGAGTCATAACAGGAAGCAAAAGTCACTGCTGTAAAAACATACCAGGACAGATTTATTGCTACTTGGTTCCCAAACCATTGATAGGTAGGGGATCATTTCCCCAAAGCCAGGCCTGTCTCTACCCATACAGAAGTATGGAATTGCAAATCCAGTTATCAAAACCTGACCCATCCCAAACCCTCATGTTTGTAAAAGCTAGAGCCTCTTTGCCTCTAGCGTTCACACTCACAAACTTTTCACAGCCATGAACCAATCTGGTTACTAACTCAACCTCTACCTAGAAAAATAAAATATAAGAAATTCCCTATTAAGTCCCTTTAAAGCCCAGCTCCCAACACTATGGAAACATACATTCTCACCAGCAACTTCAGCACAATACTACAATGGAAATCCTGGCCCGTACAACAAAAGACTGAATGAGAAATACAGGAATTACTCTAAATATGAAAATCTTCATTATCAGATAAGTGTTTTGAATTATTCTGGAAGCATGCTTCTTCAAAGCCTACATGTCCTCTGGATTATATATGAGTCTACAAGTTGATATCACATGTCTCAACAAAACAGAAGGGATTAGACATATTTACTATAGTTTAAGTGTCCTCAAGAGTCTCAAGGATCAAGGCAGGGAGAAGGAAAGTGTCATGCTGGCACCTCACCTAAACAGCTATGACAAGAAACCTCTTGCAAAGATGGAATCTGCAGTGTGAGTACACCTTACAAACAGGTGCCCCTTCCTTCCTCACCTCCACGACCCACTTTAGCAGGGCCTGCAGACCTTCCTCCCGGCGGTTGTTCCATCGCGATACAAGAAACCCTTCCATATGAAGCTCTTTGAAAATCATGGGAATCTGCACATAAGGCCCTGCAAGAGAAAAAAACCAGCAAGCCACCTGCATTATCAGTTTCATTCAGAGTAAGTCCCAACGCATAATGTGAGCTTTTAGCCAGTAAAGACCACTGAGTCACTTTGTTTCAACCAGAAGCAACAGAACAATTTTTTCCAAAGAGAATTTCCAGCATGAAAGACCGAAGATTCACAGACAGACAGTCACCTAGGGAGACAAAAAGCCAGATGCAAAAAGCTATGGAGCTAAACAATTATGAAAACAGTTTCATTCAGAAATCAAGTGGCCTCAGCTTCTCCTAAGGGACTTAAGCTGAATCTCAAAAATACTGTTTTAATACCTTGTTTGATAACCTGACAGGCTCTCCTGCTCTCTCTAACTCTCAAAATTTAAGCTATAGACACTAGAAAAACAATTTCCTCAATCATAAAAATGTGTGACAGTAATCTCCTCATTACCAAAAGCCTGTTCCATTTTTTAAAGTGATCCGAGAGTCCAAAGTGAGTCAGCTACCAAAGAGAATGCAGTCCCCTCGTATTTCCTTTAGAAGGCAAATCTGGAAAATTTAATGCTACTGAAAATGAATATTCATTCAGCCACATTTCTCAGCAGTTTTATTAGTAGCTGAAATCTTATGAAAAAAAAAAAACCAAACCCAAAAGCCTTAAGCTCCATCACCTAAAAACCTGCGGGAAAACCAGTACCTCATCTTAAAGTACCTACTACGGCATAAATGTCATCATGACACCACACCTGCCTTCTGCTGATCTGTATCTGCACAGGGTCATGTGGAGTCCTGTTTTAAGTATTTCAGCCACTCCTTCACTTCTAATCAGCTGTTGTTCACCAGATAGTGTGCACAAACAAGGATGAGTACATGTACACACAAGGAGTATGGTCCCAGTGTCCCACAGCTGCAGTTAGTTACCCAAATATATACACATATACACACTTAAATGTCACAGGGAAGTAAACAGTAGACTGTCTTTCCACCATCAGCAAAGAGAAAATCAATTTAAACACAATAAAGGCCCTCACCTTTCTGAGGCACAGAGTCATTGTACTGAGAGATGGCGCCACAGACTGCAATCCTTCCATATTTCTTCATCTGGTTGATAGCAACACTGGCAAATTCTCCACCCACCTACAACAACCAGAGCATGTGCAGCGCTAGAGACAATCCAGTGTTTAGCATTGACTGCCAAAATTTGCCAACATTGCATTGTTGCACCAACAGGTTCAATCAGGGGAAGCAACTTCCACTACCCCAAAGACTTGGCAGCTGCAGAATCCTTGCATTTACACAGTGCTATGAGGACTCAGTCTCACTTTTATAAAAATCAGTTATGAACATAGGAAATCAGTTTTAATTCCAAATCTGCTTCATGAAGCTGGGTTTGGAAGTATCAGGCAGGACTAGCACATAGGTCCCTCCTCCTAAGGGTGCTAAGAAGCACCAGCTCTGCTTTTCCCACACACCAGTCTGCAATTTTACATCTTCACATCATAGTGATGTAAACTTTTTACTTTATGATTCTCATCTCCAAAATAGGGATGTGCTGTGAAAAGAGGCTTTTGATGATGAAAAGCTGTGAGAAAATGTATTGCTGTGAGGAGCTCTGCACAAAAGTTGGAAGTGAGAATGAAGGGAATGGACACAACCATAAAACCCCCTTAAGACCTTAGCAGCACGGGATATGAAATTTGGAAGGCTAACAAAGTGTCAGGAGCTCCTGCCATAGAGACAAGCACTTTGCCCTGACACCAAACATTCCTTTCAATTGCCAGAGAAAGGCAAAACACCACAGCTGTCAATCCCTGTATTGGCAGAAGCATTGCTGAAGAAAAGACATGCTAAAAGAGTGATGATGGCTTCTTTTAAACCGGGTAGCTAGCCGAAGAGTTTAAGGCCAATATATCAGCTTATATTCCTGTGGCCAGGTATTGTATTATCAGGTATAATGCATATGTTAGCTGTAGTAAGAAATCAAAAGAGGCAGGGCTAGTTCTTTGTCTTGAAAGTGAACTGACATGATTTAACTGCATCAATACTGTTAAATTTTCTTAGCTTTCAAAATAAGATGTTCACATTCAAACACCTGTCAAGAACAGTATATACTCCCCATTAATTCCAGTTATATTTGAGAGATGTCAGAAACTTTCTGAGGACTGCTCCAGTAGTTTTGCAAGTGGGCCTTGCTACTGTTCTGTTTACAGGTACCAATGCAGCCTGTATGACCACATAACGGGGAGCCATCACTCCCCTCTCAGCAACAGCAGAGAACTGCCTGTGATTGAAGGTGGGGCCAGAAATGGACTGGATCAGTTTGGTCATCTCCCCAAAATATGCCATGCTTTTCAGAGAGTGAAGTAAAACTTCTCTCTCTCCATTCACAAACATTGCCGACAATCCAGCTTTGCCTTTTGGGTTTTGTTCTTTCTGTTACTGCTCAAGTCAGCTGCAGAAATACGTGTGGGTAATACTGCAGAAAAACAGTAAGCTCCTACAGAGACCACTTCTTGATTAAATGGATCTCTATTGAAATCCTTCTAATTGAAGTGTAGACTTCAATTAGATTATTACGATATTGAGTTCCTGCTACAGGTTAAAGAAAATGACAACTGCTCAAGGTAAGGCCTTCTCTCTGAACTTACATTGTCAAAGAAACAGTCGTAGCCATCAGGAGAGGCTTTACGTAGTGCTTCATCCAGAGATTTAACAGTCTTGTAATTAAAGGCTTCATCAAAGCCTAGTTTTTTCAGATAGGCAACCTTGTCATCTGAGCCAGCACAGCCAACCACTTTGCAACCCTGCAAGGAAAGGAGAAAAACATTTACAAACATCTCTGGACAACACAGGCTGACACTCAAGAGTGTGCTGGGTGAAAGGCTCGCCCTTAAAAGTAAGGCTGTTGTCAGCCTATGAGCTCTTGAGACATCCAGCCAGATTTGCTATGTCTTCAGGAGCTTTTCCATCTCAAGACCCCAGTGTAGGCATGCCTTCAGGCATGTCCTACTTATCATTCATGGCCTTGTTGCCCTGTTTCACAGCTATTCTTCTCAGCAGCAAGTATGAGCAGTTTAAGCCACTCACCCCAATTTTAGCAAGCTGCCCCACCACAGAGCCCACAGCGCCAGCGGCAGCATTAACCAGCACTGTCTCTCCTGGCTTCATCTTGCAGACCTCCAGCAGACCAAAATATGCAGTGAGGCTGCAAAGAAATGGAAAGAATGTTCAGTGAGGAATAAAAGATAACGGACACAGAGACATGACTTGACCACAGTGAACCAAAATATCATCACCACCAGAACAAGATTAAGTTTTCCTATATTGCAAAATACAAAACTTAATCCAACCTTCTTAATTTGGCTTTTTCACAGCCATCCCAGAAAAAAACACAGATACAACGCTGGGAAAGAGAATGTTGAAGCAGAAATCTCTCTAAGGTGAAAACAGCTTTCATTGTGTTCATTAGTCAAAAGGAGAAACACAGGTAACTCTGTGACAACTCAGTTACATACTGTAAGAGAGACTAAATCCAAGCTAGACGGAGTCAGTTGCCAGTTGGTATCTACTAGATTAAATTATACTCATCACAAATCAAAGCTGTCAGGAAAAGATAAAAAAGGTGAGAAAAACTTGCTGAACTTATGGGCTCACTGCTCCTGAGGACTCCTGTGCTATGGCTACTGAGTGAAACACAAAATCGTTAAGGTTGGAGAAGATCTCCAGGATCACTGAGTCCAACCTTTGACCAGTTACAGCCTTGCCAACTAAAACTTAGTGTAAAGTGCCACATCCAGTTGTTTCTTGAGCACTTGCAGGGATAGTGAATCCACCACTTCCCTGGACAGCCTGTTCCGATGCTTGACAACCTCTTCTGTGAAGAAATTCCTCATGATGTCCAACCTGAACATACCCTAATGCAGCTTGAGGCCATTTCCTGTTGTCCTGTCACTTGTTAACCGACCCCCATTTGGCTACAACTTCCTTCAGGCACTTGTAGAGAGGAGTAAGGTCTCCTTGAGCCTGCTTTTATCCATGCTAAAAGTCCAGCTCCTTCAGCTGCTTCTCACAGACTTGTGCTCCAGGTCCTTCACCAGCTCTACTGCCCTTCTCTGGATATGCCCCAGCACCTCAGCTTTCTTGTAGTGAGGGGCCCAAAACTGGAAACTGTACTTCAGGTCTCACCACAGTGCACTAGTCTATAGGAACCACTAAAGTAGCTCACTGACTGACCGAGAATCCCACAAAACTCTTCTCCTAATTTCTAAATTCAAACTTAGAGGTTCCCACGTGGTCTCAACTGAAAGAGCTAACTGAATCCCCGTATAAGACATCTAGAAAAAACATGCATCTTGACTGATGCTAAAAAGAAATTTGAGAAGTTTTCCACCACACACATTTTTACAATCATTTTGAAAGCCTTCCAGATCATTAGGACTAAGTCCTGATCTCCCGTAAAAAAAACTACAAAGAACGAGGTAAGAAATGCAAGCAGATGACTGAGAGATTCCGATAGTAAACATGGATTCCAAAGCACAGCAGTTCTGTCTGCTGCAGTGCAATTCAAAAAATATCCATTTCGCTGCATGATACAGCATCTGTCTTTTGCATTTTGGGGCTAATTCTGAAAATACAGTGATAGCAACAGAGCCAAATCAGTAAAAGCAGACTAGTACAGGTGCCAGTGAAGTCTGAGACTTCCCACTGAGGTTAACACAGACTGAATTGGATTCTTTCCAGCTCTTCCTGGATCCCTTCTGGCTTATTACAGCTCCCCAAGGAGAGGCACAGTAATCTCCAAGGCAAATCTCCTCTGATGTACAAGATGGGGGCAAGGGCATCCAGAAGCACACCTTTTTTACCAGTGTGAATAGGCAATATGCTGCTAGAGCAAGACAAAGGTTAATACAGACAGCCAGAAACCTCCTGCACACCAAAATCCAGGGGATAGTTGCCTTTTCATCTCAAAACTTACCCTGGCATGCCAACTGTTCCAAGAGCTAGAGATTTGGGGAGTGATTCTGGCCAGCTGGAAGGAAGGAGCTGTAGGTCTTTTCCATCAGAGATAAAATGAGTTCTCCAGCCCCTGGCACCCACAACAAAGGCTCCCACTGTGAAAGCAGGATTTTTGCTTTCTACAATCCTGTAAAAAAGCAAACAAACAAAAAATCAGTACATCCTGTCAGAAACATATCAATCAATACCGGCTCTTCCATTCTTCCTGTGATTCAGAAAGTAAATACTTCATGTCATGATTTTTATCCCATACCTGCTAATGCTGTAGGTGTCAAGTGTCTTCCTGAAATGTCTACAACCTCTTATCATGAGACACTGGCAAGATGATTTTAGATTCAGCCCCGTCCACAATAAACCAAATTTTCCCACACAAGTGCCAACTGTTTCTTTAATAGCACTAGTACGGTCTGAGATCAGACCAGACTTCTGTGAGTTAGAATGCAGAAAAGAGGATGGTGGGATTAAAGCATGGAACAGCAAGGAGCTGCTGATAGCCTGTCTGTTCTCAGACAATCTGCACCTCATTGAGAAGTAGAAGATCCTGAAGATGGAACCTCTTGGGGGTAATGAAACCAGATGAAAAGCAGTGTCTAAAAGCAGGGAGATATCTATATCAGCAGTCTCTATGCCAAATAAAAATTCCACTTTCTTAGCTCAACAAGAAAACTGTGATAGAAAGGGGATATGCAGCTTAGAATTATCAGAAACAGTTGACTTTCTGTTCATCAGACTTGGTTGTTAATTTATCCCAGCCCTCAATGTTTCTGCAGAGAAACATAAGAGTCAAAGGCCACAGATGTTCCTAGGCAGCCACTTACAGGCAGCACAGCAGGAACAAGCTGACAAAGGGAAACATCTGTGTAGCTACATTACCACAAGCTTAGGAAAAGAATGGATTTAAGGTTATTTTTAATCCTTTGGCTAGAGCTGTATCTTTGGTGATGCGGAGATATTTTCAGCTGGAATAGACAGCATGTATGGCGCAGACATGCAGTTACTAGCACATCAGGTTTTAAAATGTGGAGTTCAAAATGTGTGGCAAGTACAATGGTTGGTCCTTAATAGTTCTAAAAATTGTTCTTGAAAACATTATCACCAGAAACAACATAAGATTATATCATAAGTCTAAACACTCTCCAGAAAGGCAAAAGAGGTTCCTAGAGGAAAAACACATTCCAACCAGTTACAGGTAAGAATGTCAGTAGCAGAAGTATGTAGACACAAGTCAAGGATGGGTAACATAGGCTGCAGATGTCTTGAGCACATTGCTGTTGAGATCTGCCACGCACACTGATAACAGGAACTGAAGGTCTTACCTGGCAACCTGTGTCCATA
>VXBQ01012327.1:5395-16325 GCA_013400175.1 Phainopepla nitens
GGGGTCAGAGGGGTTTAAAGAAATGGGAATGGGGGATCAGGTTGTGGGAAAAGATGGGGAAAAGGAGGTTTGAGAATTCCTGTGGAGTTGGGTCGGGAAGAAGGCCGGGAAGAAGGCCGGGAAGAAGGCCGGGAAGAAGGCCGGGAAGAAGGCCGGGAAGAAGGCCGGGAAGAAGGCCGGGAAGAAGGCCGGGAAGACATTGAGATAAAAAAAAAGAATGGGAATGTGGGGTTGGGTGAGAATTTTCAGGACTGAAAAGATGGGGGAAATATGGGATTAAGTGTTGGGAGTGTGGGAAAAGTCAGGGAGAAGGAGGATTGGGAATTGCTGTGGAGTTGGGAATGGGTGTGGAGTTGGGTTGGGAAGAAGGTTGAGAGTTTCTCGGAAAGGCACTGGAAAAAAACCGGGAATGTGGGGTTAGGTGGGAATTGAAGACCTCCTGGAGGAGAAGAAGGCTTGGGAATCACCAACCCTGGGGTTCCTGGATGGGAGAATCCGAGCATGGATCACCAATGGGAAGGCCAGGAATGAGTGGGAATGTCGGGAATGTCTGTGAGGGTCGGGAATTCCTGTGGAGTTGGGGTGGGAAGAAGGGAATGTTCTCTGTCTGCTCCCAGCTCCTCTCCCAGCCCCAGGAATCCATGGCATTAGAAGTGCATCCCAGGAGCAGCGGAATTCCCAACAACCCATGTCCTGCTGCCACCTGGATTGGCCCTTCCACAAATCCCAGCTGCTCCTCCATCCCAAATCCTCGTTCCACAGCTCCAGGAACGTGCCCAGAGAAAGGTGGGAAAATCCAACAGGGAATAAATCACCAACCACGCCCCACCCTGGATTTCCTCCCGATCCTTGGGAATGCCGGGGAAACCCAGATCCACCTGGAAGTGCTCCAGAGGGACCAGGAGCACAATCCCCATCCCAGAGGGATTTCCAGTGGAATCTGGGGACACGGATCAGCCTTGGAAGGGTTGGCAATTCCTGGATTCAATGTCTTAGAAGACTTTTCCAGCCTAAACAATTCCATGATCCATGAAATGGATCCAGATCTTGCAGAAAGGGAAGAGGTTCAGCCGTGGGGTCCCTGCACTCAGAACTTCCAAGAAAATTGAATTTTCCAATATTTTGTTTTACAAGCTCGTGCCCATCCTGAAGTTTAACATCCCTAAAATTTGTCCAGGGCGCTGGTGGCAAAATCCAGCGGGAAATGTGGAATCGGCTGCATCCGGCACCAAAATGTCGGGAAAACCAGGGATTGCTCCTACTCCAACTGGGAACAGGGAATTCCAAACCCTCCGGATCCGGGATTTTCCCAGAGCCGCCATTCCGAGGCCACCGCTCCCAAGGTGCCTTCCAGAGGTGGATCCTGAGGAGGCTCCGAGGCCACCAGGAGAAGGAAAATCCCGGGATTGGGAAGGAGCAACCCAGGCTGAGCATGGCCGTGCTCGGAATATTTTCCCGAGGAATATTTGAGGTTCAAAGTCCGAGGATTTCAGGCTCCTGGAACTCTTCCCGTTGCCGTGGCAACGCTGGGCGTTCGTTCTCCGACGAGTTCCAACCCCGGGTGTGGGAATTTCTCCCGGCACCGGCGCTTCCTGGATCCCATCGGCACCCCCTGCCCTCAGCACCCACATCCGGGCATTCCCAATGGGAAAATCAGACAGAATCATGGAACTCTGGAGCCAGAGGGGTTGGAAAAGCCCTCCCAGACCATCAATCCCAACCATTGCCAGCAATGGGAGGCCACCACTGATCCGTGTCCCCAAGGGCCACCGGGAAGGAGGGATGTCCCACCAAGGCCATCCCAGTTGGAAAATTGGGTCAAAATCATGGAATTTTGGAGCCATATGGGTTGGAAAAGCCCTCCTGGACCATCAATCCCAACCATTCCCAGCACTGTGGGGCCACCACTGATCTGTGTCCCCAAGGGCCACCAGGAAGGAGGGATGTCCCAGGGCCATCCCAATGGGAAAACTGGGTCCAAATTATGGAATTTCTGAGACTTTAGGGGATGGAAAATGATGATGATGATGATGATGATGGTGGTTCTTCATCATCATCACCACCACCAAGTCCCAACACCAGGATCTGGAATCAGGACATTCCCAGACCACTTCCTAACGTTCATTTCTTGGGAAGAATTCCTGACCCCACCCTCTGGAATCCACTGTTCCCAGTGGGAAAAAGAGGGATGATGATGATGAAGAATCACTGAGTATTAATTCCAAGAGCCAGAATCAGGACATTCCCAGACCACTCCCAGATTCCCAGTTCTATGGAATTTTTCCTCATCCCACCATCCCAAATCCAGAATTCCCAATGGGAAAAACCGGGAAGGGAGAGATGATGATGGTGATGATGAATATGAAGAACCACCAAGTCTGAATTCCAGGCGCCAGAATCAGGACGTTCCCAGATTCCTGGTTCTAGGGAATATTTCCTCATGCCATCTCCCTAAATCCACACTTTCCAATGGGAAAAGGGAGGGAAAGGGAGAGACAATGATGAAGATGATGATGAAGATGAAGAACCACCAAGCCCAAACTCCAGGATCCAGAATCAGGACATTCCCAGACTCCTGCCAAATTCCCAACTCTTTGGAATTTTTCCTCATCCTACCCCCTAAATCCACAAATCCCAATGGGAAAAGCCGGGAAGGGAGAGACGATGATGACGGTGATGATGATGAAGATGAAGAACCACCAAGCCCAAACTCCAGGATCCAGAACCAAGACATTCCCAGATTTCCAATTCTACGGAACATTTCCTCATCCCACCCTCTGGAACCCACAATTCCCAATGGGGAAAAAGCGGGAAAGGCGACAACAAAGGCACAAAAACTCGGAGCGATTCCCACAGTAAGCTCTGGATATTCCTTCCCACACCTTTCCCAGACTTTATTCCAGGTCTGTTTGCCGAGCCTCTCCCGGCAAAACCGATCCTGGCTGTTGCCATGACAGCGCCGCTCCAAGCGGCCCCATCCCCATTTTCCAGAGGAAAACGCGGATCCCTGTTTTCCAGAGGGGTCTGCATGCTCCCCAAGAGGCACGGGACACGCCCAGAGCTCCCTGAGGAATTCCCAGCTCCAGAGGCTCCCAAAAATTCCCGGCAGCCGGAGGGAGAGAAGCGCAGTCGGCGCTCCGAGGTTTGTTTGGATTTCCTGCTCCCATGATAAATATTCATGGAAAAGCACGAGGAGTGCTAACAGCTGCTCCGAGCCAGGCCACCAGCCTGCTCTCATCCCAGAAAATTCCAGAGGGAAGCGGGCAAGGAGCCTGGAATGGCCCAGAGGGGAAAAGGGAAAAAGCACTTCCCAGACTGCAGAATTCCCATGTTTTCCAGACCCCTTTTCCAATCCCGATTTCCAAATTTCCAGACCCCTTTTCCAATCCCGATTTCCAAATTTCCAGACCCCTTTTCCAATCCCAATTTCCAAATTTCCAGACCCCTTTTCCAATCCCAATTTCCAAATTTCCAGACCCCTTTTCCAATCCCGATTTCCAAATTTCCAGACCCCTTTTCCAATCCCAATTTCCAAATTTCCAGACCCCTTTTCCAATCCCGATTTCCAAATTTCCAGACCCCTTTTCCAATCCCGATTTCCAAATTTCCCATTTCCAATCCTCAATTTCATAACCAAATTTCCAAACCCCAATTTCCAAGCCCCGGGAAGTTCCCGGCCGCGGGCAGTTCCATCTGGACCTGCTGCTCAACTTGGAATTAGTTTGGAATTCTTCCCTGACCTATTTTTTCCTCCGGAGCTGATTCCCAGACTCCCCATTGCTCCTGACAGCTTTCTGTGCTCGTTTTCCTGCCTTTTTTCCCCAAGGAAAATCGCAGAGGCGCTGAGTCCCAGGGGCAGATTCCAGCCGAGAGGAATTTAGGCTGGACCTTTGGAGGTCATTTATCCTCAAACTTTTCTCTTGGATTAATTCCATGACCTTGCAGGAAAGGAATTCTCAGGCTCTTCCCAAAATCCTTCCCGACTTTTCCATCCCACCCTAGATTCCCAGTTCTGGCTAGCAGGAATAGGGAGCTGGAAAAAAAAAAAAAACGGGAGAAAGGATTTTTGGGAGTGAGCCAAACTCAGTTCCTGCTGTGAATTCCATAAGGACTGATCTCTGATTTCCTTCATTTCGGTGCTTACATGGAATTCCAGGAATTTGGGTGGGAAAGGACCTGAAATCCCATTCAATCCCACTCCTTCCCACAATCCCAGGCTGCTCCAACCTTGGACATTCCAGGGATCCAGGCACAGGGAATTTTCTAGGAATTCTTTGCCAGTCCCCTCCCAGCTAGGAATTTTTCCCTAAATTCTTTTTCCAGCTGCTGATCCCACAGCTCCATTCCTTTGTACTGGGAATTCCTGCTGCTCCCTCCATCAGCAGCTCTGCATCCCCAAATTCCTCCAGATCATCCCAGGAAATGCAACAAGTGTGGATTTCATTCCTGATCCAAACCCACTTTTCCATTTCCCTGGAATAGGGACATGGGAAGGATGGGAAAGGTGACCCAAGGGACCAAAATTCCCAAAATATTCCTTAAAAAAGCACATCCAAACAGAACAACACCAACACTTTGCTTCTCTTCCCAAAGCATTTTCCCTGCTTGCCCCAAATCCTGGGATTTGGGGGATGAAATCCCTCAGGTATGCGAAAAGAGAGGAAAAAGCAGGAGCAATTCCAGGATAATTCCAGAGCCTAGGAATGTTAGCCAGGGTGGAAAACCAGCCTGAGCCCTACGGGAATCTCTCGGACACCTCCAAGATCCAAAGTGGCCACAGCTTCCATGGGAAAATCCATGGATGCAACACCGGGAAAATCCATTCATCCTCCTCCAATCCATCCCTGGGATCCACAGGAAAGGGGGAAAAAATATGGGAAAAATCCAACTCACCAACATCGGACTCTTTGTGGGTTTTGATGATTTCGGCCAGCTCGAAATTCCCTGCAATGATGGCCACCTGGAAAAGAGCGGGAAAAGCAGGATCAGCGCCTCTGGATGGGTGGAAGAGCTGCTTCCCATGGGGGAAACCAAGGATTCTTCTGCCTCAGATCATCCCGGAATTCCCAGGAGCCCGGGAAAAGCTTTCCTTCCCAGGAAAGTGGCTGGAGAAGGTTTGGGTGGCCCTGGCTCGGGGACAATCCCTGTCCCCTGGAATTGCCAGGTTCCAGCCGGGAATTCATCCCAAATCCTGGAATGTTCCCAAGGTGTTGGGTTTGGGTCCTGCGTAAAATGGTGGGATTTGTGAGGGGTTTGGGATCAGCCAGTCCAGCTGCATGTGTCACTGAACGTGTCCCCAAGGATTTGGGGACATTTACAAGGATTGGGAATGCCCTGGGCAGCCTGTTCCTGATGGGAAGGGATTTCCCAGCAAACAGATTCCCAAATACTCAAGTCCCCAAGTCCCAAAATCCTCAAATCCTGAGGTCCTCAGATCCTGAGGTCCTCAAGTACCCAAATCCTCAAATCCCCAAATCCCAAAATCCTGACGTTTTCAAGTATGCAAATCCCCAAATCCTCATATCCCCAAGTCCCCAAATCCA
This sequence comes from Phainopepla nitens, assembly GCA_013400175.1. Lineage (NCBI taxonomy): Eukaryota > Metazoa > Chordata > Aves > Passeriformes > Bombycillidae > Phainopepla > Phainopepla nitens. The sequence goes on from VXBQ01012327.1 coordinate 10,939, forward strand.
AAAATCCCCAATTCCCCAAATACACAAATCCTCCCAGGATTCTGCTCCTTTTCCAAGGATTTTGTTCCTTTTCCAAGGATTCTGCCCCTTTTCCAAGGACCCCCCACCTCCATTCCAGAAACCATCCACAACTTTCCTTCCCACCTCCGTATCCCACAAACCCCCACATTCCCACCTTTTTCCTGGAATTCCAGGCGCCTTTTCCTCCCTCCTTCTCCAGTGCTGAACCCTAAATCCCAAATCCCTCCCTCGTGGGACAAATCCCACATGGAAAAATCCCTGGATCTGGGACAGAGCCACTGTGGGAATGCCGGGAAGCTCCACGGGATTCCCGGGAATTCCGCTCACCTGGAACGCCGTCTGGCTGTTGTAATTCCGGATTTCCTTGCTGGCGCCTCGGAAGAGGAGAACCCGGGCACAGCTTTCCTGGGAAAAAAACAAAACCAGGGAAAACGGGTATTAGACCAGGACTGGGAGCAATGGATCTGGAAAATTCTTTGGGAAGAGGGAGGGTGAGTGTTCCCTAAGGATTCAGTATTCCCCACCCTAAAGGGAGCAAGTTATAGAATCATGGAATTCCGGGAAGGATGGGGTTGGAAGGAATCTTTGGGATCATCCAGATGCAAATTCCAAGGATTCTGGCCCCTTCTCCAGGTTTCTCCTCTGTCCCTAAGAATTCTGCCTGTTTTCCAAGGATTCTGCCCCTTTTCCGAGGAATTCCCCCCCTTCTCCAAGGATTCTGCCTCTCTTCCAAGGATTTTCCTCCTTTTCCAAAGATTCTGTCCCTTCTCCCAGGATTCTCCGCCTTTACACCAAGGAATTCTGCCCCTTTCTCAAGGAATTCTGTCCCAGCAAAACATTTTGGGAATGGGATGGATTAAACCATGGAATGTTCTCTTGGGAAATCCCAAACCAGGCTGGAGTTCCAAGGAAGAACGGCCCCATCTGAGAATAAGGATGGATTCCACCCCTGGATTTGGGAATGGGGAGATCCAAGAGTGTCACAGGGCAGTGCCACCTCCCCTGTGGGATCCCTGTCCCCAAATCCCATGGATTCTACCATGGGACCCAAACCCAGGAGCTCCAAGGAGGAGCAGCCTCATCCTGGGACAGGGATGGATTCCACCCTCTGGATTTGGGAATGGTGACATCCAGGAGTTTCCTCTTTGTGTCCTAGGCTGGTGTCACCTCCCCTGTGATGTCCCTGCCCCCAAATCCCTCAGATTCCACCCTGGGACCCAAACCCAGGAACAATGAGGAGAAACAGCCCCACCCAAGGACAGGAGATGGAGTCCACCTCTGGATTTGGGAATAGTGACATCCAGGAGTGTCCCGGGGCAGTGCCACCTCCCCTGTGGGATCCCTGTCCCCAAATCCCATGGATTCTACCATGGGACCCAAACCCAGGAGCTCCAAGGAGAAGCAGCCTCATCCCGGGACAGGGATGGATTCCACCTCACCCTCTGGATTTGGGAATGGGGAGATTCAGGAGTGTCCCGGGGCGGTGTCCCCTGTCCCCAGTGTCCCCTGTCCCTGTCCCACCTGGTTGTAGAGGGCGCAGATGTGCAGGGCGGTGTTTCCTGAGGCATTCTGCGCCGCCATGTCGGCCCCGTAGAACAGGAGGTGCTCCAGGTGCTGCACGTGCCCGTAGCGACACGCCTGCTCCGGAAAACGTGGAAAAACAAACGCGGAAAAATGGGAATCAGGGAGCAGTGACAACGCAAGGAACCCCCCCAAAAAAAATCCTGGATTCAGGCAGGCTCGGAAAGCTGGGATTCTGTGGGAATGGAGGTGGGCTCCTCACAGCTCCACCTGGTGGGATAAATCAGCTCGGGATCAACGGGAAAAGTTGGGATTATCCCAGACCCAGAGGTTCCTCCAGGCTGGGTGGTGGTTCGGGGTGAACGCAGCGCCCCGGATCTCTGGAACACTGGCAGTTTCAGATTTCCCAGCAGCCAAATCCCCAAATCTTCAGGTGTGGTCATCCTGGGATTCAGGGATCAGCCAAGGAGGTTGGAGGCATCAGATCCATAAACTGGATCCAGGGAGGGGCGGATCCATAAATCAGGATCACAAGGATACATCCCTGGAATTTTTATCCCCAACTGGGAGTTGTGGGAGATGTTCCGGTGGGATCCAATCCCTCCTTCTCCCAGAGGATCGGGAAGCACGAGGCTCAGGATTCCCAAGTCCCAATCCAAGAGTTTCTCCAAACCCCCTGGAGAAAGGGGATGCCATGTGGAGAACAGGGACAGGCACAATTGGGATTTTGGGATCCCAAAGTGCCCTCCTTGGAGTCAGCCATCCTTTGTGAAGGTCTCAACCACCAGGAGAGGCTGGAAAATCTGGGATAGAGGCAGAGCTGGCCCAGTGCAGCTTCGATCCCAGAGATGGCTCAACCTCATCCATGGACAGCTTTTCCAGAGTCCAGCCCTCAGTCCCAGGGATGGGACACCCCCATCCATGGACAGCATTCCCAGAGGCCAGCTGTCAATCCCAGGGATGGAATGATCCCATCCATGAGCACATTCCCGTGTCCAGATCCCATCCCACCTGGTGGATCTCCATCCATGGGCACAGGGAGAACATTCCCAGAGTCCAACCCTGAACCTCAGGCAAGAAACCACCCCATCCACGGACAACATTCCTGTTGTAGCCAGATCCCATCCCTGTGGATTCCCCATCCATGGGCACCAGGAGAACATTCCCAGAACCCAACCCTAAACCCCAGGCATGGAATCAATCCATCCATGGTTACCATAGCTACCAGAACATCCCCAGAACCCTGCCTTGGGGATGGAACCACCCCATCCATGAGCACTATGGCTGCCAGGAGTGCATTCCCATGGCCAGATCCTGCCACACCTGGTGGATCTCCATCCATGGGCACCAGGAGAACGTTCCCAGAACCCAGTCCCAGGGTGGAACCACCCCATCCATGGGCACCAGGAGAACGTTCCCAGAACCCAGCCCCAGGGGTGGAACCACCCCATCCATGGGCACCAGGAGAACGTTCCCAGAACCCAGCCCAAGGGGTGGAACCACCCCATCCATGGGCACCAGGAGAAGGTTCCCAGAACCCAGCCCCAGGGGTGGAACCACCCCATCCATGGGCACCAGGAGAACGTTCCCAGAACCCAGCCCCGTGGGTGGAACCACCCCATCCATGGGCACCAAGAGCGCATTCCCATGGCCGGCTCCCGTCCCACCTGGTGGATCTCCTGCCAACCGTTCTCGTCGACGCAGCCCAGGCGGGCGTAGTCGTGCAGCAGCAGCTCGCAGCAGTAGGGGTCCCCCCCGACCATGGCGCTGTGGTACAGCGGGGTCAGCCCCCGGCTGTCCTTGTAGTCCGGGGACGCGCCCAGGTCCAGCAGCGTCTGCCGGGAAGAGCGGGAAAGGCCCCTTGGGAAGCGCCGGCACGAGGGGCCCCTGGGGTTTGCTGGTGGAATTGGGGAGTTTGGGTGGAAATTGGGAGGGAAGGGGCAGGAGGAGAGAAGGGAGGGAAGGGGCAGGAGGAGAGAAGGGAGGGAAGGGGCAGGAGGAGAGAAGGGAGGGAAGGGGCAGGAGGAGAGAAGGGAGGGAAGGGGCAGGAGGAGAGNAGGGAGGGAAGGAGAGAAGCAGGGAAAAAGGAAGGGATGGAGGGAAAGCAGGAGGGAAGGGAGGAGGGAAATAAAAGAAGGGAGAGAGGGCAGAAAAGAAGGGAAGGGAAGAAAGAAGGAGAGGAAGGAGAGAAAGAGGAAGGAAGGGGAGCCAAAGGGACGGGGAACGGGGGCCCCAAAGGGACGGGGAGAGGCACGGCACTGACCAGCAGGGCTGCGTGGTTCCGACACCGGACGGCTTTGTGCAGCGCCGTCATGCCCTCGCGGGTGCGGAAGTCCAGGTGGGCTCCGCCGTTGCGCAGCGCTTTGATCATCTCGGCGCTGAGCTCCAGCTGCGCCGCCGCCGTCAGCGGGCACTCTGCCGAAATGGCAACGGGGCATCACGGAGCGCCCGTGCCAAATCCGTGGCAGCAGCTCCCCGTGGCATCCCGGCTCCGTGGGCCCGCCCAGACCTCCTGGGGGCTGGGATCGGCTCCATGGCAATGGGAATGGAGGGCGAATATGGGAGCTCCTCCTGCCCAGGTGTTCCCAAGGATCTCCTGAGCAGTGGGTAATGGGAATTGGATGGGGAATTCCAGGATCAGGTGACAAAGCAGCTAAAATAGCCTGGGAATGAGATCTGGGAAATTGTGGATTCATCTTGGGAATGGGATCTGGGAAATCGTGGATTCTGCTCAACCCCTCGGGAATGGGATCTGGGAAATCATGGATTCTGCTCAACCCCTCGGGAATGGGATCTGGGTAATCGTGGATTCTTCTCGGCCCCTTAGAAATGGAATCTGGGAAATCACGGATTCATCTTGGCCCCCTGGGAAAGGGATCTGGGAAATCACGGATTCTTCTTGGACTCTTGAGAATTCCCAGATGCGGTGGTGCCAATGGAATAAGCCTCATCCCGGGATAAGGGGTGGTTTCCAATCAGGAGAAGCCTCTGGATGCTCCTGACTTTCCCCGAGGTCGCTGCTACAAATCCCACAAATCCTAATGGGGATCCCAAGAATCCCAGGACCAGCGGGGTGCCCCTCATTGCCTCTGGATGCAGACGGGATTTCCAGAGCAGAGTTCCCAGGGAATTACAGAATTTGAGGAATGCCACAGGATGGGCTCCAGACTCCCCATGGATACAAAGGGAGAAGGAAAGGCTGGAATTCCATGGCCATGGCCGGTTTGTCCCGGCAGGAAAACCTGGAAAGGGGGCTGGAATTAATGAGGGAATGAAGGAATGGCCAGGATCCAGAGCAGGGAAGGAGCAACAGGAGAAAGTTTTGTAGATTCCATGGGGAAGTTCTGGATCCTCGGGATAAGGAGGGGGTGGAGCAGGGCCAGGGAAGGGAACAGAGCTGGGAAGGGGCTGGGAAACTCCCGGGGGATTTGGGAAGGGGCTGGGAAACTCCCGGGGGATTTGGGAAGGGGCTCAGCCCAGAGCAAAGGAGGCTCTGGAGGCTCCTTTAGGATGGGTTTTGAGGCTCTCCCATCCCAAACCACTCCAGGATGGGGGAATTCTGGAATCCCGGCCCATGGAATGGCGGCAGTGCCTCAGGAAGGGCCCCGAGCCCCCCTGGGCCGGGCAGGGGCTGCCAGGAATCCGTGCAGGGAGAGCCGGGAAAAGCGGGATGGGGCTCCTGGTTCTGCCCAGCTCCTGCCAGGAGCCAGCGGGGATCGGGATCTGCTGCAGGGAATGAGCCCCGGGAACAGAGGGAGCGCTTCAGCCTGGGGAGCCTGGGCTGGAAATTTAGGAATTTCCCCATGGAAAGTGTGGCCAGGCCTTGGCAGGGGCTGCCCAGGGAG
>VXBQ01012332.1:400-14567 GCA_013400175.1 Phainopepla nitens
TTGATGTACTCCTGGGAGTGGTTGGCCTTTTGGCAGCTGCTGGACACTGCTGACTTGTGTTCAACTTGCCACCAGTCCAAATCCCCAAGTCTCTTTCTGTGGGGCTACTTCTCTGCCTCTTATCACCCAGTTTGTACATATGTCCAGGATTTTTCCATCTCAGCTGCAAAATCCAGCTTGCTGTTGTTAAATTTCATATGGTTCATGATAGCCCAGCTCTCTAGACTATCTAGATCTCTCTCTAAACCTCTCTACCCTCAAAGGAGTTCAGAGTTAGTCCCAGTTAGTATGGTAGACAAAATTATTGAGTGAATTTATATTTGATACCTGTCCAGATAATTTATAAAAAACATTAAAGTGCACTGACCCTAAATGCCAATCTGTTCGAACTTCAGTTAATATAACCCTTTGAGCCCAAACATTCAGACAATTGCTCGCTCAAAGCATCATTGACTTGTCCATATGTGTGCTGGCCAATTTATCCATAAAGATTCTGTGAAAGACATTAACAAAATCTTTTCTAAAATTAAAAACTCCACACATTTCCTGGCTTCCCTTAGTCAGCTACCTGGGTGACCTTGCATAAAAGGAAGTTAACTAAGTTAAGCAGCACTTTCCCTCTGTTAAGCCATACTGGCTGTGACCAATAATTTTGTTTCCTCTCAAGTGTTTTTCAGTACCTCCAAGATTAACCTTCTCCATGATTTCAGCAGGCACTGTGAGACTGACCTATAATTACCTGCCTTCCTTCTTTCCCTTCTTGAAAACTGGGGCAATGTTTGCTAGTTTCCAGTCCACTGGGACATATCCACACACCCAAGATGTTGAAAATAATGGAGAGAGATCGTGTCATCATGTTGCCTTCAGCCTGCTCTCTCACTACACTGGAATGAACCCCCTGGAGTGATTTATGTGCATCCAGGTGAGGAAGCAGGTTTTGAACAAGTTTGGACTTGACAGAGAGTGTATCTTTTCCACAGTCATGGTCTTCCAACACTGGACTCTGGGGACACCAGGGCCCACCACTGATGTTGAAGACAAGAGTTGAAAAAGTCTTAAAAGTTTTTGCTTTGTCTATGTCCCTATTTATGACTGGCCTTGTCAAGCAACAGACCAGTGTTATCTCTGATCCTCCTTTAACTTTTCAAATACTTGTAAAGTCCTTTTAGTTGCCCTTCACAGTCCTGAGCAGCCTGAGCTCCAACTGAACTTTGACTGCATGCAGGAGAAGCACATTTTCTCTGTATATCAGGGAACAGCATTGCTGTAGTTGTCCTGTGTTGCCTGTCTCTATTTTCAATGTCTGTACACCTTCATTTTCTGCCTAAGTTCTGTAAGCAGATCCCTGCTCAGCCAAGCTGGTGTTCTGCCCTGCTAGCTTGACTTCTGGCACTTAAGAAATTGCCTTTTCTTATGAAATTGTCACTCGTAAGAGCTGACAGAAAAGCAACCAGCATTCATGGACCCAAGTAAATTCAAAAGCAGATACTCAGAGGATCTTACTAAGTAGCTCCTTCCGAAGTCTGCTCTCCCTGTATCTTCTTTTTTTTTCTTTCCCCTTCATTCTTACACAAAGGGTCTCCACAGTGTCACTGCTAGCTGCAAGAGCCATGCATTCTAGGTCATTCATTACATAAAATGCCACCCCTTCACCTTACCTGCCCTGCCTATGCCTCCTGAAGGAGGCTGTAGCCCTCCAGCAAGGCCCCCAGTTACAGGATTCATCTCACCATGTTTTGCCTTTGCCAGTGATGTGCTTTGTCTAGGACTTGGTCAAAACTTCTACCCTCTCCTGCAATTTCCTTATATATATTTATAGACTTGAATAGAAATATTCAAATGTGATAGTAAGGATGGGAGTAATAGTTATAGATTTGAAGGAATGATACTGTCATATAAATAAATTTATATGACGGATCATTGGCGGAAAACTGGACTTGATTTAAAAAGAGGGGACAGGTGAATAGTAAGGCCAGTATACTTGAAAACACTTATTTACACATGTCCACCTGTCTGTCTCCTGTTGTTATGTCTGTCTTCTCTGTACCAGACTGTATGTGTTGTTTGTGTAATGATGGGTTCACAAAATTATTTTCAGGTGTTTAAGTTTTACAACCATACTTAGGTTTTTGATTCATGTGCCTTTTGAATACATGGAGATGGAATTTAGTTTCTACTTTTTCTCTTGGATGGAAGAAGAGATGGAATAAAATATACAGACCTCCTTGCTTTCTTCTTCAGTTTTTCTTTGCTTTGTTCAGTGGTGCAATTTGTGCATGTAAGCATCTGTTTACTTTTAGAAACAGTAGCCAAAAAGTAAGGTTTGCATGTCATAGCAAAAGTGGACTGTTTCCAGAGCCTTTATCTCCTGTAGTTATCTGCTCTCTGGGTGTCGCTTTGAAGTTATTTCCGTACAATGAAAAAGAAGAGTGCATTGTTTATATCACTGACAGATTGACCAAGAAGGGTATTTCATCTCTACCATCCAAACAGTTGATTAATTTAGACGTAACAGGTCATGGAAAGAATGGACATAACTGATGCAAGATTAATGCAGTTTAATTTCACACTCTCTCTTTTGCTGCTTTTAAGCAAAATATCTGTTGAGTAGTCCACTGCTTTCCAAAGTAATGAGACCATGATTTTCCTTTGATGCAGGTCTTGTTGTGAGGGAAGCCCTTGCATGAAGGTGCAGCTGGTTTGCATGCATTGCCATCTGTGGATAGCTGAAACTGCAGATCCACAGGAGAGGTCATAGAAAGACAGAATCACAGAATAATCTGAGTTGGAAGAGCCCCATCCAGATCATTTAGTCCAACTCTTGGCCCTGCACAGGTCATCCTAAGAATCATGCTGTGGGACTGATAGCATTGCCCAAATACTCCTTGAACTCTGTCAGGCTTGGTGCTGTGACAACTTTCCTAGGGAGCCTGTTCCAGTGCTCAACAGCCCTCTAGCGGAAAAATTTTTTCCTTATATCGAAACCAAACCTCCCCTGACACAGTTCAGGCTTTCTTCTTGAGTCCTCTCACTGGTCGAAAGCATGAAGACATCAGTGCCTGCCCCTCCATTTCTCTTTGTGCAGATGTTGAATGCCACAATGNCTGGGCCTGACGCCCCCAGGACACGGGGGCCCTCCTGGCTGCCAGGGCACTGCTGGCTCATGTTCAACTTGCCACTGACCAGGACACCCCCGGTCCTTTCCAAGGCACTGCTCTCCAGCCTCTCATTCCCCAATGTGTCTGTACATCCAGGTTTGCCCTGTCCCAGCTGCAGAATCCAGCATTTGTTAAACTTCATATGGTTGGTGATTGCTCAACTCTCCTATTGGTTAAGGTCTTTCTGCCCTCGAAGAGTTGACAGCCATTCCAATTAAGTGTCATCTGCAAGTATTCCTTTCAGTCCTGCATCCAAGTTGTTAATGAAGGTGTTGAAGAGCACAGGGCCAAGGATGGAGCCCTGCAGGTCCTGGATAGGATTCCCACCAGTGTCTGATGTTCCCCTGTCACCCTGGTGTCTGTTCGTCAGAGTTTTTCCCAGCGAAGTGTAATCCAAATTTCTGTCTATTTGACTCTTTGTCATGTATATGTATGTATGCATGGCTAAAGAGTGATGGAAATAATAAAATAATAATTTTTCTCCACTTCTGCATAAATGAGGAGCATTAAGTCAATTAATAAAATTTGACAGACATGAACATGTGTGAGTATGTAAAACTGCAATTAATGAGTGAGTGTTGCATCACATAATGAAAGCAGATGTGTGCTAATAGAATTATAAAATTTTTCCCCAGAATTTGGCTGAGAGGCCAGAACTGTGCAATATGGCATGTTATCCACGGAAAATGGATACTGAAACCTCCGAGACATTAAGAAACTTTAGGAAGAAAAGAAAGGTCTTTCCATGGCTCATACTCAGCTGTCTCACCTCCTCTTGGGGATAATTAGAAGGCTGAGCCAGGGCTTAGAGGACCAGAAACACCACAAATTTAAAATGTTGATTGAGGCATTTTATCACTATAGTGATGGAGATCTTCATGCTCGGGAACACAAGGTGGTGTTTGTCCCAGGGATCTTGTGTTGCTAAATGATGACACAATGCTGTTGTGTTAAGACATAAGGACAAGGGTATTCTGAAAAACATCTTGCAAAATTGCCTTTGTCTTCCAGCAAATACCAAAGCTTATGTGAAGAAAATCTCACTAGTATGTCATAATGGTGTAGTTTTTGGAAAGATTTTTAGGATATGAGCTGTTCTGAATTTTTTCCAAATCATTGTAACTTTAAGACAGGCTTTAGTGTCTATTACATTTAATGGTGGTTTTTTTTTCTCAAAGGAATGTTTATGTTGTAAATAGTTTTTTCAGGAGTACTTAACTTTATGGCTTTGATTTTAAAGAGAGCATGATTTTTTAGTTTCAAACATGTTTCAAGCCTCAGTTTGTGCGTCCAGGATTTTAGCATGGTAGTAGTTTTCCAATCATGTTAATAAATCTGGAGTTTCTCCACTGGGTGCAGCCACAACTAAGTAGTAAATGCTATTATTTGAGCAGTGTGCCCATTTTTGAGCATAGCAGGTGCTACAAGCAGTCACAGAGCCAGCCTCTGCTGCCATTGTGTGCTGTTGGATATTAATAAAGAGAGTAGATCTATTGATGACCATTCATTCAGCCATTAATTTTGGCTACAAGAAAGAAATGAATATGATTCTAAGTAGAATTATTTAATTCTTAGTAGTATTATCATTAGGAAAATATATATATGCATATCTTCACATGAAATTCCCAGACACTTCCAGAAGTGGAGCAAAGAATGAACAAATGGATCTGTGGAAACTCTGCTAAATATCTCCTTTACCAAAAAAATATAAAAAATAAAAATTTTAGTGGATATTTAGGATTTTAAAGTGGGTTTTGAGGTTATAATAAGACATTCCAATTACGAATAGAGCAGGATAGATTCATTGACTAAGACCAATTTGGATAAATTCCTCTAAGTCATATCACTCAAATATCTTCATTCACATCAATTGATTAGAATTTCTTTTATGGCTTCTTTGTGAGGCTTTTGATGTTTTTTCTCTCAATCAGTTCTTTTGTCTACCATGAGAATCTAATGAAAATTACATCCAGCTGTACTTTTAGATTAAGTTCTGGATTTTTAGACAAATGTGAAATACAGTATTTTGGAAATGTCAGAAAAATTACAAAGGGCTTTAGAAACAGTAATTGTAAAAGTGTGTTGGCATTCCTTGTATTTTTTGTGACTTAGTTGTTAGATTTGATTTCCACAAGGGGCTCATAAATCTCTACACAACTAAAGCTCTCTCTACAAGTAGATTTAAGCAGTAACTCTTTTCTTAGTCAATAGCAGTGAGGCATCAACACAACATTACTTGTGTTTCTGTTTTTGGCATTCCCTAATCAATGTTCAACAGCTGAACTTGTTGATTTGGGAATTAATATTTGAAAAGAATGCAAGTCAGCTTTTGGAAGTTTCTGGCATGAAATGAATCAATCTGATTTGTCATCTGACTGTGCCTTTCACCCTTAGCAGGGTCCCCTCAGGCCAGTGTCACCTCTCTGCTCTGCTAGCATTGCTGCAGGCTGGTGCCCCTAGGGGAAGTTTTGACCCCCATCCCACTTCAGCCGCTTCCTGGTGCAGCCTCCTGCTGCTCCCAGATGTGATTGGCAAAATCATCCACTCAGCTGTGAAAAGATGTGGGATAATGAGGGTAGTAGGCACAGACTTACCAGTTAAGGCTGCTCAGATTCATCTGAGTCATTTGAATGCAGAGTTAGGGAAAGATTGACATTAAGTGGTACATTAGAATGAAAAAGGCATTTCTGCTAGCGCTGTGACAGTGCCATGCCTTCAGACTGTTTTTGTATCTACTTTCAGAACTCCCAGTTTTTATCATGTCCTTTGACAGGCAGAATATACATTTTGCGTGCCTCTAAACAAAATGGTATTTTAAAATCCCATCCTGAAAAGAGTATCCTTTAGCAAATTCTGTCAGAAAATAATTATTGCCCTATGTCTTTAATTTAGAAACAGAGGAAAAACTCACCTTGAAACATGTAAAAATCAACATTCAGGGCATTTCATGGTCGTAGAAAGGGTTTTCAGCTGCTATGTGGAAGTGTGAAGAAGGAAATTATAGTGCTTCTTTGTGCATAGGTTGTGGAACAGTAACTTAAAAGCTGTTTACAAGGAAAATTAACATTTGCAGATTTACTGAGGCATTAATTTTTATACAAAACATGGTTAAGTCATCATTCTTAGGTGTCATCGCTCTTTTCCCCAGCTGGAGTTATCTCTTTGGCAGATAGCTATCACTTCAGCAGTGTGCAGAAGGGTGTGATAGCAGCACTAGTGCTGCTACTAGTGCTAGTGATAGGAGTAGTTTCCATTTCTTTTTCATTATGGGTTTTCAGTTGAGGTAGAAATAATTGTGTATTGCCATCCTCAGCTTTTGCCACCATGCATGCTTCAGCTCTTGGAATATATAGTGATTGTTTCTGACAAAGAGATGCAGATTTGAAGAAAGGAAATAAAATGTGACACGTTTGCCAACAATGGAAACTTTCATAATGTTCAACAAACGCAGTCAGGACTAAGGCGAGTTCTCTCAACCTGTCTGCACCGAGGCTATTTTCATATGTTTTTATTTACTAGTAGCATTCTGTACTGCTCTGATTTCCTTGCTATTGTATAGAGCTGAATCAAAGTGGTTTGGGGTTTTTGTTTGTTTGTTTGTGTTTTAGTTTGTTGGTTTGGTTTGGCTTGGTTTTTTTTGGGGTTTTGAGTTTTTTGTCTTTCAAGCCTGGTGTGCTGCAAAGAGAACCTAGTGTAAATGAAAATTGGTCTCAATCTCTGATTAGTATTCAAACTCCCAGGGAAAAGAGAAATCCAGCACGTATCTCCTTGCTGTGTTAGCTCCAGTGACAAGTCTCTCTTCAAAGCTTCACAACCTCTTCCTGTCTCCTGTCTCCTGACCCTGGCTGCCCTTTCCCAAATCATGTCAAAATTTCACTACTCCTTCTTGTGCTAATACAATTGTTTGTGGACTGTGCTGTGGATGGGATCACTGCACTAAGCTGACTTAAGAAACTGATTATTTGCTTTGATTAGTGATCCAGTCTGCACCGCAGCCCCACAGTGACATACTGATGAGGGCAGCAAGTAGTGGAACTTGGAGAAACGTTTAACTCTACAGCCACAAATATAGACTACAAACCAGACTGGAAACACTAACAAGTTGTACTGTGATAAAAGTACTCAATGAAATCTGGTTGCTGACTGAGTCAGGAGACCCTGAGAAACAAATAAAATGGAATGTGTTATTCACGCATGTCATAGCAAATATTCACCCACAGACAACATTCAGACTGCATATATAACTGTTTTGTTTATGTATCTTTTAAAATTTTGCCTTTGCATCTCTGATTTTTGTGATTTGCAGTTTTTTAGGGTGGGATTGATAAGTCGGCATTCAATATTTGTCCCTTTCCTTTTCATGTATCCAGTGAAATATTTTCCAATGTGGCTAATAGATGTAAGTGAGGTATTATTAACTTTAAATTCTGAAGAAGGCTTAAAGGACAAGTGCTATGGTTCCATTTTGACTGTGAATACAAAATATATTGTTAGAATTTTTTGATTGCTTCTTTTTGCGAGTACTTGCAAATCCATGCTCATCATTTTTCCCAAGATATTCTCCTTTCTGTTATTAAAGAGGTACAGAAGTCTACCAACTGAATTTTTAGAACATGATTATTACTTTTCTAGATACTTGAAACATAGTCTAACCAGGGATATTCAGAGATGATTTGTATGTTTTCCTAAATTTCTTGTTTTGTATTAGGAGTTTTTCCAAGTATATAAAAATATAGGATCTAGGATTTTATGCAATGACTAATATAAGAATGTGGCAAAAGGGAATAATCCTAGTTCAGAAAACATGTTTTATAGCACAGGGACTCTTGCAATGGTAAAGACAATCTTAATCTCTCAGGGAATATGTCAAACATACAATGTTAATGGTCTAAGAGAAATAGCAATGTTTCAAAACAAAATAAAAAAAACCACCCAGCTCTGTGATAAAGCTTGAAAATGATAAGGTAAGATAGTCATCCTCATTGGGTTAATTTCCACATAAACTTCCTTCAGACACCTGAATGACAGCTCCAAAGAAAAAAAAATGGCTTTCATAGCCCTGTGTGTAAGAGGATCCAGACACCACTTAGGAGCATTTGAGAAGGTAGGCTATTTTACAGATGCTTAGACATTTTTTCAGCTGGCTCACGCTGAAAGAATTTCAGATGAGGAGTTATGATGGAACTATTTAGTCAGATACAAATACTTAGTGCAAGAATTGTATTTCATGTTGCTTTATTTGGGACATATTCTTTCAGATTTTTACTTCCAAACCCAACTTGTCTTGTAAACTATATTTTGGCTTTCCTTCACTGTTAATTTAGATCAAAGGCCAATCTGGGTAAAACGGGTAAACTTAGGATGTAATATCTGGAGTCTTAACAGAACTGCAAGGAGGTGGAAATGTAAACCAGCAGATATATCAGAATCTGTCTCATTTTGCTAAGATTTTTTGAATCAGTGTTGGGCTGTTCTATTAAAGCTATGCAATTTAAGCATATCTATGGTAAAAGCTGACTTTTGTGATGGAGGAATAATCTATGCAATTTCCTCCACATGCAGAACTGTAGATCTGAATACAGTATGAGAGCATACTTGTGGACATTGTGCCTAACCTCCTTCTTCAGTAAGGCACTTAAGTACTTAAACATTAGTGTTGGTCATAAGAAGGTACATTCTAGAAGAATTTTTCATCAGTAAAAATAAGGAAGGTGAATAACTTCTTTAATTCTTTTAATCCTAGCATGCCAAACCTAAATAGTAAACTAAACATTCATGAAAGATTAATCACTTACGAAATTAGTATCTTCTTATATTTCAGTGAGTGAAACTTCACCAGCGCCACCCGTTCAGTGACAAGCAGGATGATATTGTGGTATGCTTCATCTTGAACCGCTCAGCCTTCAGACGCTCTCCTCTTTATCCAGCACCTGCAGCAGCCCCGTGTAATACCACGATGACTAAACAGGACAAGTCAACAGAAGGAAATGGTAATTACAAATATAATTATGCAACTTAAGCACGTATTCATTTTCTGCATGTAGCCCAACAGTGTGGAAATTCTGTTTTCTTCTACTTCTTTTTAATACAAAATCTTGTTAGTCACAATTCATTATCTTTTTTTCAGAGATGTGTTTTATTTGGAAGTTGACTAGCATGGTAGGGTGGCTTTCCACTGGTTAGTAAATCAAAAGATTCTGACTACAGCCCTGTTACTTGTCTTACACTCACTTGTAGTTTGTAAAAAAGACTAAGAAAACAGTGCTATTTCCATCCTATTATTCTATATACTGTTCTGGATCTAAGAAGTGTTTTTTGAAGGATAATAATGCCTCATGGCTTATTCTGGCAATGTGCAAGGCAAGTACAAGAGTACTTGTGGGAAGTACTCTCAGTTCTCATGAGCAGTGCTGCTCTTTCTAAAGCAAGGATCCCGACTATATGCAACAAGTGTGATGTTTCTTGTCTTCGTCATGGAATAAAATTGAGACCTTATTCTTTAGGTCTTCCTAAGTACCAGGGCTGGCACTACTAAACAAGGATTTCTAGATTTTTTTAATCCATAATTGTAACACTCAATAGTAATAAAATATGTTCTACTTCAATAGAAAACATCAGAAGGGATTGCTGAGGATTCTGACAGAATATAACAGCCAGTTCATTTTAAAAGTCTGTCCTATTTGCTTTCCTTTTATTGTCTGAGCTCCTCTTATTTTTCTTTATTTTTTTTTTCTACAACACCCTTTACTGATCTATTTAACTTTCAAGCAGTGTATGCTAATGGAATTTATTTTAACACAAGAAAATCAGAAAATTTAAAGCAATATGGGCAAAGTACTTAATGGCTACAAAAGAATTATTATCTCCATAAGAAACATTATAGGCATAACCATAGAACATACACATTTTTATAAGCATTTATAATGAACAAAGTACTTATAATGAACAAATATAAGCATTTATAATGAACAAATACTAAGACTAACAAGGTTCTAAGTTTGCCATGAACATCTGCCTTTTACTTGAAAATAGCTGACTGAATTTACTTGTATTGTGATTCAGTGACTCTATTATTCCTTTGAACTATAGAGGATATCATTCCCATGGCAAGCCAATACTGCACACTTTTGCCTGGAGAAGGTAAAGATTTTTGTTGCTGAATCATGATCACTCTTTGACATTTTTTTTCCCATGAAAATTTATCTTGTCTATATAATTTACAATAAAACCTAATTATCTTAATGACAGTTATGTGTGTATTTGGAGATGAGATAATGTGAGTAAACTTAGGACTGCATTGTGATTTCAGAATATTTGAAAAGCTGGACCTCCGTTACAAGTAACTACGAGACACTTCCACAATGATGTTCTCAATCCAGGGGCTGGAGTTATATAGCACAGAGTTCAGGAACAGGAGGTTTTGTATCATCACTGCTGACAGTCCTGAGGAATATTCTTGCAGCAGTTTCAAATAATGCATTTTTTCTTGTTGACGTCTTTATCTCTAGTAAAAGCATCCTTGGTTTGGTGATTCTTCTTGTTTCACAGCATGTCTGCTGCAAAACCTAGGATAGTAGGAGACATATGGTTCATTACACTGAGTTAATGAATGTGAGTTCATTGTTTCTGGCATCTCATACAGGAAAAGGCAACCTAGGGCAAAGATCTTCAGAGTGGATTTTTAAAAGGGAGCAGTTGGAAAGTGCCTATTAGCCTTTAAATGTGGTAAAAAGAAAATGTGGTGAGTCGGTCAGTTCTGGCTTTCAACCTTAAAAGACCTTTGTTATGATATAGTAAAAAATACAGTTGACTTCACATCCACTAAGAACACTGCATTTTTAAGTTGAATATAAACGCTTTTCTCCATATCATCACATGTTCTTCCCCTTTTAACAGAACTATTAGTGAATGACAATGAGCTAAATAAATCTCATTTCAGAACTGGAAAAGGCCAGATTGGTATGGTTTACTGCATACCACAGACTTTTCAGGGTGCACTGAACACTTAATATTCTGATCCTAATTCTTGCAGTAAAGACTACAACGAGAATGGAAAATTGCCCACCACTATCCTGTTGTGTGATGAAGACCAAATGCAAGTGCTGTGTCTTCTTGTTTTATTACAGTACCCAGTGTGCCCTGCAAGCTTGTCAGCTCTCTAGCCTTGGATGAAGGAAAGTGCTCCAAGGTTAGATCTTTGTGTGGCACAGGTAGGAGAACACAGGTGTATCCATAGGGAGGGAGTAAGGTACAGAGGCCTGGAAACTTTTGTGCATGTTTTTCTGAAGGAGGCAAAATACTGAGGGGCTTCTCATTAAACTGTCTTCCCCCTCTACCTTTTGTATGCTTTATAACAGTGATATCAGCTTTTAGAATCCTTGCCTTGAAATCATCATAATAAACAACTTACTTATCCCTGAAGGGAGGATTAGCCTAGAAGTCCTGACCCTCAAACAGAGAGACAACTATCAGACCTTGCCGTGCGTAAGTATAGGCCAGAAGGAAACCAGAATGAGGGAGTGCAGTTGGATGATGCATCCCACGCTTGCTACAGTGTCAACATGACCTATGTGAGCCTGGTCTCTGTCCTTTCAGTAGAAAATTAGTAATTCTTTCTTACCAATGTCGAAGAAATTATCAATTTATGGCTGTGAATTGAATGGATTTAATTTGCTCCCTGTGGTCCCCAGCTGTAGTTTTCAAATATTGATTTCAAACATTTCAAATATTGTGTGGGCAAATTTTCTTTACTGCAGAGGGAAAACTCATTACCCCAGAGACAATTTTTGGGAATGATTCAGGCGTATATGATGGCAAGGCACAGCATTGTACGTTAGGACTAGTAAGTCTTCCAAGACTCAGGTGTCCTTATGACATTGAAGCATACCTACCTTGGTATTTATGATGTTGCCAATTTAGATGGAAAAAAGAAGCAATATTTTAGCCAGTTTGTGTGTAACTGAAGAGTAATTATTTTACTTTATAAAGTTATAGCTATTGCTGGTCAGGATACATTTTTTGAGCTGTGTGGTTTTTATGTTTGTTCAATGGAAGTAAATTTTGTGACATTTACTGGGAAAACCAGAGGAAATATAAAGCATGATCTGAAATATTGTTACAGTTGCTCTATAAATGTAATTTTTATTTGATGTTTCTGTGTTTCAAGCTTTCTTCTTTTATGCCTAGGGTGGGCCAAGATGTTCTTACCAAAGTCTGGAAAGAGACTAAGAGGGTGGGATCCCTAGTGTTAAGGTCTCAAATACTGGTGTTGAAGTCTGCACTAACTCACTTTTCCAAAGTTTTGTGGGATACTCTCATATATCCATGCTTAGAAAAAATAATATGCAAATGTATGTAAATATATAGAACTGAGTGTTGAATAACATGTCCCTTTTTTGACTAGTACTTGCCAGGAATTTATTTTCTAATACAATTCTGCATTTCTGACATTTCCTCTCATTCAACACTTAGTTTATTTTCTATCTAGGGTGATGTCTTTCCAGCAGTGAAAAGACATGGTCCAGTTCAGAGGAAAACATAGTAATTGCTTACAAGGCTCTGTTGGGAGATCATCCATTTCATTGGCTTCACAATTAATTAATAAAGTAGAAATTTATTTTATAACATATACAAAAAGTCAGACAGCATTTTTTGATATACAAGTTACCTTGCATGCCACTGAATTTAGTGCCAAAATGCAGAATTGCTTAGCAGCAGTCAACTTTACACTGCAGTAGTGGGAGCATGGATGTTACAAGTGTGGGCCATGTTCTACGAGTTAGTTTCAAGAACTATTATCCCTTTCACAGTGAAAGATCCACAAAACTATGTCAGAATAGAATAAGTTTTAAAAAAATTCCAAAGCATGAAATCTGGGTAATAGCTTCTGATAAAAGGTGTACAAACAACTTAGAAATACAAGGTAAGAGTAAAACAATCCTTATGATCTGCTAAATAGACACTTCATAAAAAAACCACTACGGTGTTATGCATTTTTTTTGTCCTTAGTTTCCTCAGCAGCCAACGTGTCAATGTTTGGAGCCTTCTCCTGAGCTGTCTGATATTCTGCCTTGTGTCTGTGACTTGCAGGTTGGTCTGAGCTCATATTCAGGACACCTTCTTTAAGTCTTGTATTTATGGCTATAGTCTAAATAAGACTTCAGGTGAAATGATAGCTTACTTAGATTACGCTATCGCTGCCCTTAATCTAGAAAGATGAGAAAGTTCCCCTCAAACTACTTGGAAAAAAAAATAAGAAAGTGATTGGATTTCCTAGACTAAAAGGAATTATGGACTGTATTGTCAAATTTACTTAATGATACATATGCAAATATATTGTCATTAGGACATGATGATGTATCTTGGAAGGTTTAGCAGTTGAGCTTTTGTTCTGAGTCACACTAACTCAAGTTAGCTGAGTCAAAGGCTTCTATTAGCCCTATGAATATTAACACTGTGGAGATAAGGAGTTCTATCAATCCTTTTCTGGAAAAAATTAGTAATTCTAGACAGTGCTTTTGTGACACTTAGTTGCTTTTACAGGAGGATTCACTGAACTTTTGACAAGTGGGATCACATGATCTGTTTAAAAATTCCAAAGATTAGTATACAAATTTCCTGTATAGTGAGGATTTTTTTCCTGCAACAAATACTGCAATTTAACTTTAACAAACCAAAGCATACAAAAATTATAATTTGGCTCCCTGTAGGATGCTAATTTAGTGCCTGAGGCATGCACTCTACTGTTTGTCTATGTGGTGTTTTACAGAACATTTAAATTAAGTGCTAAACTGCATTTAGACATAGAGTCATCATGAAGCATAATTTGTGTTTGAATATTGTTGGAATACTTCTCCAGTTATTCATTGAGACAGGTTTTTACACAAGCACCTGAATTGCTGCATTGTGAGCTGCCTAGCCTGTTCCTTTCCTCTTTGTAAAGTATCAAGAAGTTTATGACCTTAAAATTATTATTATTATTATTATTATTATTATTATTATTATTATTA
>VXBQ01012332.1:14722-25517 GCA_013400175.1 Phainopepla nitens
ATTATTATTAACAACAACAACAACAACAACAACAACAACAACAACAACAACAATAATAATAATAATAATACATATGGTAATGTTTATTTATCTCTTATTACTCAAATACCCACCCAGCTATCAACACTGGTCTTTCAATAATAAATGCAAAACAATCACACAGAAAAATTTATTAATGCAGCTAGTCTGAAATACAAGTTACCAGGGGTAGCTGCAATGTGGGGGCAACGTGGAGTGGTTGTGTAGCTTACATGAACCCAGGCATATATGTGATTCAACACAATTCTCAGGGATGACAAAGCTCTTCCGTTCCCTCTCCTCAGTGATTTTTTCTAAATAAAAATTTTTTCTAAATAACACTAACAGCTGTCACAGCTGCCACTATCAATAACTTTTAGTTCTACCTTGAGTTTCAATAAAAGGCTCTCTGCAGTTTGGAGATACAATTTTAAATCTTTGCAGACATAAATTTTGAAAGTGCACTACTGTTTTCTAGGCACATCTATAGTACCCACTTCTAGCTGATAATTCTATGTAACCATTGCTCATGTTTTCTAGGTTTGTTTTATGGCAATATCTATTTCTCTTTGATTTTAGGCTTTTTCTTTTTTTTTAAAAAAATTGTTCTTTATCACTCACATGCCTGATAATTCAGATGAAAAAGACCATTAACATACAGACTTTAATATTCAGATATTTTCACCCATAGCAGTTTTCAATGCTTTTTTCAAGCAGTGTGAAATCTGCAAATTAGCTTAGAATTTTGTCTCAAATTTTCAGTGTAGTAAATTTGCTATCCTTTTNATTGTTGGAATACTTCTCCAGTTATTCATTGAGACAGGTTTTTACACAAGCACCTGAATTGCTGCATTGTGAGCTGCCTAGCCTGTTCCTTTCCTCTTTGTAAAGTATCAAGAAGTTTATGACCTTAAAATTATTATTATTATTATTNAGCTGTTTTCTACCTTGTTTAATCTCTGTGTCTCACAGCCCTTGTCACTATCATTATTATGTCAATATGATGTCAACTTGAGCTTGGTAGACTGCACTGCTGATGCATGTTTCAGTATATATGATAAACTTCCATTTGTTTGCTTGTTGTATGGGCAAATCAGGCTGCACTGAGGCCAATCTCTAACCAATAAAGTGCTTTTCTGTGAGTTTCTGTTTGGCCATAGGGGATCAGACAAAGCATTTCGATAAGAGATAGTGCCCTATTGTTGCAGGTGAAGTATCTCTTTAGAGGTGTCTGTCTTCATCTTTGCAAGCTTTCAATAGCAGCACAATGATCTTTATCAAAGGAGATCCTGTTACTGCCAGCAGCAGAAGGCATGTGTCCAGGCAGAACAAAGGACCATTTATTGTCACATTCCAATGATGATATTGAATGACAATATTTCTGCAGAATCTTAAAAATTATGGTGCAGGTGCTGTAGAAGTGGTTGAAATTGTTAATGACAATTAGATGTTTTTTGTAGGGAAGTTATACTCAGTTTTAGTATGCCAGTTAAATTCTGGTTAATAACACTTTAATATGTGTTACTGCACATAGTGAAACAAGACCCTGGATTCCTTCTTGCTTGCAGCCTGACATATTTTACTCCTTTTCTTTGATACCAAACAAAACCAAGAAGTTTCCCTTCAGAGTTACACAGCAGTCCCTAAGTAAATAAATTGTGTATAAATTTTCAATGAGTTGCTAGTGGCTTAGTAAAATTTATAAAAGAAACTGGGGAACCAGGAAATGTGTGAAGAAAGAATACAAAGAAAATTTCAGAAATATTAGAGATTATTGAAAAAGGAAGATGCCTGCAATTTCTTGCCTGAAAAATGCAGCTGTAAGGATCAGTACCTATCACCTGTCCAGAGGGGAAACTGGACAATATACACAAGGAACATACAGATTATATAGGAGTGGAATGACTGCTATCTATATGGTAATCTCTGCTAGTCTTCTTATTAATTTCCTACTAATATCTATTTCTATAAGTACCACTTATGTGTCTAAAGTGTTTTTCCACACATACAAGCTCAAAAATACCTTGAAAGGGCCCTTTAGAACCTGGCTTCTCAGGTATTGCTTCTAAAGAAACTTCCCTAGGAAATATTAGTAGCGATTGCAGAAGCAGTTTTAGATTACTTACATGTTAAGTAATATATTCATACAAATATATTCGAAGAACACATTAATTAGATATTAATTAGGTATTACGATGGATATAATACATATGAGAGTATTTTTTAATGTAGTTTATTCTCTATAAATCCATGATTGTATTTTCAAAGTGTACGAGGGAAATGAAGTGGATAGTTTTGTGCTTATTGATGGGCAGCAAAGACATTATCTCTTATTGAACTTATTGAGAATGAAAAATTAAGCAAGAGATCCACTCCAAATCAAAGATGTTTCTAAGGAGAAACACTACAGTCTTCTACAAATAGATTATTCCTCTAAAGCCTTCAATGTTAAAAACATCTTATGTGGGAGAGTGGTAGAATACAACTTGTATGTGGTAGGGCATAAAAATGAGCTGGATCATTTTGTCACTGTGCTTAGAGATTTGGTTGTTGGAACTGAGAGCAGGTCTGCTCTTTCTTCTGGAACTACGCTCTTCAGCAATGCTGCAGGTCAGGAGCCTCATGCCCTCTAGCCAGTCAAATCAGAAAATGATTCTTTTAGTATTTTTTCATCTCATCCAGTTATTTATCTCTCATATTAAAGAAAATCTCAGAGAATTGTCTGAGAAGCATTTTCATCCTTGTTCAAATTTTAGGGTATTTTTAGCATGCTCCTTTCCTATACATTGCTTCCATAAGAAACAGTTCTTTTGAGTGTCCCTTTGAGTCTTATTTGTTTGAGTGCTGAAGGAAAGTGTAACTGGTTTTTCTGCCTTCATCTTACATCTTGAAAACTGTTTGCCATATTCCAAAGGGCTGGGTTTATAGAATGTTGTAAAGAGGTACAAAGCAGTAATTGCCAAGAATTTCTTGAAACCCTTGAATTTCTAATGATTGATCTAGCCTTCACATGCACTGGCCTTTGTTTTCACTTCACAGATGGCAGTGATGACAATGAAGAAGGCAGTGCAGTTGAGAATGAAGAAACTGCCAAGGGAGCAGGTCAGTAATGTGGATTACTTCGGGTCTGGACACAGACGCTCTCTGATTACTAGTAAGAGTGAAAGAGGAGGAAAGGTCTCCTAACTCACACCCTCCTTTCATGTGTTTTTATGTTTTTTAATCAATATCACAGATAAAGGGAGGAAGAGAGCAGCACCAAGAACCAGAAGGACCCATGCCAGAGGGAGAGACAGGCATGGTGATGAGGAGGATGAGGATGATGAAGAGGGGACCAGGAGAGCTGGGCATCGCAGGCACAGAAACCGTAGGCGAGGACGAGCAGCTGGAAATGAAGCCAGTGATTCTGACATGGAACCTGCAAAAGCGAAGAAGAATCAGGCAAATCAAAAATCCAAGGAAGATGAGGAAGAAGAGGAAGAGGAGAAAGGGGGTAAAAGTGGGAAAGGTAAAAATGAGAAGAAAGGAGAAAAAAAGTCTGATAAAAAAGGGAAAAAAGAGAAGGCCAACAAGAAGAAAAAGGATAAAAAGAAATCAGGATCAGGGTAATTAAGTTTTTTTCCTTATATTAAAACCATAGTTATCTTACATAAAACCTGTTCTCACTCAGAGCTGTGGAATACTGAGGGTCAATATGACTCACTTACTTGTGACAGTCAGTTTAGTGCTGGACTAGTTCTTTGTCCTGCAATGAGGAAATGATGGCTGAATGAAATTAAAACTTTCCAGAAAGTCGTATCTAGTTATACCCCAAGTTTATGAGCTGTGTTCTAGTGAAGAGGAGTGAAAATGACAGAGGAGAAGAGAAACTGGTGGAGGGGGGTGATAACATGTGAGATCTGTCCCGCTTTTTTCTCTTTCCACAAAAATAAAATGCCCCAAACCCCAAGCTGATAACCCTCCAAGAAAGCCAAGTTTTATTTCCAGTATAGAATTAAAATCTTGATGCTTCTTAGAAGATCACATTATTGTTTCCCAGCCAGTTTTGAGCCAGCTTTTGAAGATCAGTGCAGAAATTTCTAGAACCCAGAACAAAAAACTGAGATGGGATTTTCCAATCTGTCTCCCTCTCCCTCTGAAAAGTCACTTTTCAACTTTCCAAAGTATCTAATGAAATGTAGGGTCTTTAGAAGACTCCAGTGACAGGGAGAACTTCAGAAAAACATTTCTATTTCTCTGCCACCCCAGCATTGTCTTGCTCTTTGTCCCTTCTTGTGCTTTTGAGAGGAAGCAAAAAAACCTTGGCAGCAATGTACAAGGGAGCAAATGGAGCCAGGCACACATCTCAGTGGAGAGGGAGAGAAACTCCTGTTCCTCATTCAGCACTTGTTACAGCTGTTTTTGTTCCCAGAGGCATCTGGGAACTGGAGAGCACAGCAGAAGTAAAAGGAAAGGGAAACAATACCGTGAGATATGCTGTTGGATTAATTTGTCTGTGATCCCATTTTTGTGCATTTCTACTTCATTTCCCTTCCCAATGAGAATGAGAATGCCTAAAATCTTTCTTTCTGCTGGATCTTCACTGTGGTGGTAATTGTACTCCTGTGAGCAATTTCCTATACTCACAGAGCAACAGCCCTGACTATGTAAACCTATGTTCCTTTGCTTATTTTTGTCGTTGCTGTAAACATTTACATAATGTTAATTGAAAAAGAAGACCACTGACAATAGAAAATTGGACAACGGCACAATGTTTTTCTTTGTCTTCCAAAGTCCTTAATATTAAAATACATAATTTTGGGCTAAATAACTTGAAATTGCTACCTTTGTTCTTAAAGCAGTAAGCCTAACAATGTTTGGGGAAGAATTGAGGACACTCTCAAAGATAACTCATGAATATTATATTTTTAGGCTTACAGGAGCTGCCAAAAAGATTGCAGAATAATAAGAATATTTTAAAATATTTTCTAAAAAGAACCAAAATAACGTAAGAATGAAGGACAGCTGACTGGTGATCAGGAAAGTTTGGCTGTGATTGAGATAAAGCATTTGCAAAGCTTCAGAATGGAAAATAAGATTGGCAATACAGAAATATAGCCTGTCTAGAAAATCTATGAGGACCTATCACCACAAGTGCTCTCTACTGTTTAAACATAGACCTTGCTGATGCAGTTTTTTAATTGCCAAGGTGTTTCAGCACAAAACATCATGAAAAGAGCAAAATCAGAAGTTGAGAAAGAAAACACAAAAATATTTTCCCTAAAAGCAAATTGAAACTATTTGACAGAGAAAGAATATTGTATCTACCACTGTCATAGTGTTTTTCACTAAACTCTAGCAACGTTGCCTATTTTGGTGAGGTCGTAGTACAAGTCAGTAGAATCTGCTGCAGTTGCCCTCTTCCCGCTCTGTACTTTTCATTTATATCAGGAAAACTTCTACATGCACTACTTATTCTACATAAAGGACGCAAGGGAATGCTAGCAGAACTCTGCATTGATTTTCTGGTTTAGTTCTTTTGCTTTTTAAAAAACTTAAATATTCCACTCTTGGTTAATTTGTGGTAGTGAGTTTCCCAGGGTAATGCCATGGTGAAAGGAGTTCTTTCTAGTTGAGTTTTAAATTTTCTGTTCTTAGGTGTTAATGATTGTTGATAAAGCTGATTGCTACCTGTTATTGAGAGTGTGAGGAAGGCCTACTCCACACTGTTCAAAATCATCAAGCCCAAAATATATATGATAAATTGCTCACTATGGGAGTCTGAGATGTTAATGGGTTAAAAAATGGCCTAGTTCTTTACTGCCTTGTTTCATTTTGTCTGATTGATTTTAGAAACTCTGTGCAGACACATGAGGAAAAAAATGAGGAATGGGATCATATTCTTCCTATTGCATAGCTCTATCTGTGAGTAAAGAAACTGACTTTTATTAGGTTTGCTCAAGAGCATAAAACTTCTGTGAAAGCCTGGAGGTACATGGAAGATCAAGATACTACTTCTTTTTTCTAACTGAATAGCATTAACAGGCAATGTTATGGGGACTATCTATATAAATAGAATTTACACAAAAAAACTAGAGGGAAAGATTTCAAATTTAGTCAAATTTTTAATTGTCGTGCTATATTCTCAAAGTCCTACCAGTCTTGTCCTGTAACATCCTAGCTCGAAGAAAACATTTTCATCCTAATTTTTAATGCTATACACAGAAATCATGAGAAAAGTTGATTACATCCATAAAGAGGAGATGAAACTAAAACCAAAATAGAAATGTATTATAAGGTCATAAAACCAACTTACAGGTGAATAGTATGAAGAAGTTCATTTTGTGTGTAACTTGAAGAAGCACTTGATTTCAAGAGCTCTGTTGACTTAGATTTGTATTGAATTGGAGCCAAGGAGGATGGGGGCTTGATGTTGAGATATTTACTGGCACTTCACACTTTATGTTAGCCTGCAGGTCAGAATGAACCCTTCTGGCCTTCAAATGTGTAAGTAAAAGCCTTTTATGAGAGGCTAAAACATTTGGTTGTAGAAGATAGAATTTTGATTTCCCAAGAATTTTGATTTCCCGGCTGGAATAACATGGTATTCCATCACTTGAGCTAAAGGAAAGTCTGCTGTTACTCCACCAAGTTTGGCTGCATTATGTAAACACACTACTAGTTAATACTGATTCCTTAAAGAAACTTTGAAATTTGAATTTTTATTATTTTTCTGGTTCTTAAGGAAAGTGAAGAATGGAAGATGAGATATATTTGTAAAGACAAACAAAGCAGTAGCTGGCAAAGGGCACAAAGCCCATATTATCCCGACTTGACCTCTTGTGCTAAGCTTCCTTTTCTCAGTAAGCTCACTGCATTAGCACAAAGCCCTCATATTTCCCACCATCATATTTCTTTCACTGTTGTAAACCAGGAAATTCCAGCTTTGCACAAGCCATCGATCTTCCATCAAAGGAAATGTTTAATATCAGGCACATCACTCTGTAAAATGCAAAGCAGCTGATTGCATCAATGGATTCTGAGCTCTCCCAAATCAGACTCTTTTAATCCTTCTGTTCTTCATGAAGACATGACTCTCTTTGCATTCTCCCTCAAAATTTTATGCACGAATTACTTTGTTATCCTTTATCCATTTGACTTCAGTTTTCATGCTGTTCTCAACTTGCTCTTCACAATACTGGTATGATAATAAATAAATAGATGTGGTACTCAGTAGCAGTTTTTCTTTATATCATTTGAAATTTTCTGTAATAATGTTTTTTGTCATGTTAAGCTCAACATGGTAAGACTGATGGGTACAACTTTCTAGGGTGGCAGTTTGTTCAGTATGGGCCACAATGATGCTGAGAGGGTTGGAGCACCTCTCCTGTAGGACAGGCTGAGAGAATCGGAATTTTTCAGCTTAGAGAAGAGAAGATTCTGGGAAGATCTTTCTGTGGTCTTCCAGTATCTTAAGGCAGCTTATGAAAAGGAGGGAGGAAGACTTTTTATATGGCCAGACAGTGACAGAACAAGGGGCAAAGGTTTTAAACTGAAAGAGAGCACATTTAGATTAGATGAAGAAATCCTTTACTCAGATCATGGTGTAGGACTGGATAGAGTTGTTCAGAGGAGCTGTGGATGCCCCACAACTGGGGAGAGTTCAAGGCCAGGCTGGATGGGGTCCTGAGCAACCTGATCTAGTGAATGGCATACTTGCATATGGCTCTATGATAATACATGGCATTTTAACATTTAATAGCAGGGTGACCCACAGCAATGGAAGCCTCTTTTTTTCCTATGCTAACTTCTGTGCGTCTGAAAGTTTTCAGCTCGTCTCCTAATCTTTTACTATAAATAATTAAAATTTATGAACGCTATAGGTAGATGACCAATAAGAAATTTGTATTTTTCTGGTAAACTCTTTTGTCATTTATATAATTTAGATCTCTATAAAGACCTATGTTATCTGTTTTCATAGAAGAAAAGTTTAATAATTTTTAAATTATTTGGGAGATAGGTAAAGAATGCATTAGGTAAAGAATCATTCAGCTCTGATGTCAGATTTTGTATATCAAACTTTCAGAAAGGTGAAGTATGAGCAAAAGAGTCTGAAAACTACTTACTTGATAAAGTCAGAATGTATTTTTCTCCAATCAAGCCAGAAAACCATTAAAAAACCCAAAACAAACTTGCAATACTGTTTTAAACGTTCAGAAGACAAACAAACAAGCAAGAAAATCAACAAAAGAAGCTAAAGAAAGCACAGCAAAACCAGATAGAAATGCATAAAACTGCTATCACCAAGAGATTACTTAGTGGTAGTTGTCACTGTCAGCTTTTCAGGGCAGAAAGTCAGAGTCTATTGATTTCCTTTTTATCATTTTCCCATTCATGGGCATAAAAAGAGAAAACACATGCTGCTAATGAATTGCTACATGTAATATGAGATGCAGGATTGCTAACAGAAAAGGGTGTCTATGCAGATTTTAGGAAAATGAATATTGTTTTAATGACAGAATTCTTTGCATAGATACTGCAAACTGATAAATAGATAATAAGTTCAGATCACAGACACAACATACGTGGAGGTGCCATTACAATTGCACCTCCTTTCCTTGAGTGTTTGCTGCTTTCTCATTGTCTTGCTGCAATGTGGGTTTGAATTTTTTCCGTCTACGAAATGTTATTGCCTTGGTAAGTGCATGGGCTGTCATTTGGTGTTTAAACTTGTCTTAGCTGAGGCTATGGTGTCTTTTCTCTCTACTGTGACATACTAAGGTGAAGGAGCTCACTTTTATGGCTGCAGTTATAGCATCCTCACTTGATCACTGTGAGTTTGGGTCTCTTAAGAACCTCTGTGTGGGACTGCTAGGAGGCTGATTGCAGCTGCAGAAACAATAAGTGAATGTCAGATTTTACCCAAACAGTGCTGCTCACTGTCCCTGCAACATTGCAGGTGTGGTGCTGGTTCACCTGCAGCTCTTCACTTTGTGTGCAGGCTTTGCCTTTCATACTAAAATTAATAATACAGCTAAATGAAGGGTGTCCTCCCTTCTGAGGAAGTGTGAAGGTGTTTATTTAGTCTCAAATTTAACAGAAATTAACATGAAGTATATCTTTTTTTGTGAAAGCTTCTGTCCTATCTGAGTTTTGGTGACGTTTCTTGTTCCTGCTTTTGTTTGAAGCTCTGATTCTGAATCTGAGGAAGAGCCAATTACAGAGGAGGAGTTGGCCAAGCTGAAAGAAGAGGTAGAAGAAAAAAAGAAACTCATTGCCACACTACGAAACAAGCCATGGAAGATGAAAAAGAAATTGTCTGTCCTGAAGTATGGTTTGATTTCCGTAATGAATATCTGTTGTCCTGCTTTGCACTGTTTTTCTAAATTTTCACTTCTGTACTTCAGTTCTACACCTACTCACAAAATTAAGTTCAGACCATTTCTCATCTCTCTTCCCCAGGAGGTATTCTCACAGTAAGTGGAGGTAAATGGTGTTGCAGATCAATATTTTTTTTGTCCTAGTAGAGCTGAAATCAAACATAGAAAACCAATATTTTTTTGTTTTTGAAATTTCCATTACAACCCAGTGCACAATCTTTTCCTTTTCTTCAGTTAGGTTTTTATTGATGAATTCTTCTATTGGTGAGATTAATATCTCATTAATATATCTCAGAAAAGTGATGCAATTGCAGGATTACCTCAAGATTGCTAGAGAGAGAGGAGAGAATTTTTTTCCCTAGTCTCACTTCTAAGAAAGAAAAAAAAATTTAGCTTATGAAAACTCTTCCAAACTCTTTGGAAGCAGAACTTGTACTTTCATGCATTTTTATTTATTCCCCATAGAAAACTGTATTTTACCCTAACAAACCTATAGCTAGATTTACTTGGAAGCCAAAAATTAGGTGTTCATTTACATTTAAATTGGAGCTGGGTAAATAGAGAGAACTTTTTTCTTTTGACAAAACTGCTATTCTCCCCTGTTTTAGGTAACTCATTTGCTGAAACAGTACTAAGACACCAAAAAAAACCATATCTGGCAGAGAAACGATGGTCTGTCCTGCAGAGAGTTTTTAATATGAACAGAAAACACAGATATGAAATATGGTGTGGAAAGCCTATAGATTTGTCCTTTTAGAAGGCAACATAATTTTGGAAACTGTAAAGAGGCAATGAAAAGAATCAAAGGAGGTAAAAGGGAACAGTATCCAGGAGATGTAGAGTAGAAGCATTGTGAAGGTAAGAGAAATTTCACGAAATATAAATGAGCAGATTAGGTTTTGGATAGTGTACTGCTGAAGGATCTCCATGTATATAAACTTAATATTTGTTTGTAGTCTTCCTATGGAGAAAGCTTCTATTTTTACAGCCATCCTTCTATCCTGTAATTCCTAGCAATTCCAAGGAAACTTCATTACTTGGTAAGTCCCTTAGACTACTGTCCATTTTTGCTTTTCCATTTGGGCATTGATGATGCTGCAACATGTAGCTCAAGGATGATCAGGAGACACTTCTGGGCCTTGGGATAATTGGTAAGGAAAGCTGGCACAGAGGTTATTTTTAACTCTATACTTCCAGTTATGTGAAGAGATATTGGAAGAAACAGATGCACCTGATCTATTAATACAATAATTCACAGAAAAAATGCTCCTAGAAACACTGCTAAGGCTCTTGGAAGATGGGGAGGTAATTTGAGACAATAAGCATGTCTTCACCAGGGAAAGAACTGCCTGAACAAACCTTCTGTGATGAAGTTACTACATCAGTGTACAAAGGAAGGGCTGTGGATGTCATTTAGC
>VXBQ01012333.1:0-66844 GCA_013400175.1 Phainopepla nitens
GCAGGGCTGGGCTATCCTGCAAGATATTGCTGCCAAACTGGCTGTGCTGTGAAATCAAGGATTTATTTTGATTGATAGGATGTAATCTGGACCTGCAACAGCTTAACTGCCTTTGAATTTTAACAACTTCATGCCAAAATGTGTTTTTTTTGTTTTTTTGTTTTTTTTTTTTTTTAGGAGAGATTAAGAGAAGGCATATGAGAGAGCTTTGAAAGTATTCATTCTTAATTCATCTTCAGCAGGATAGACAACGTAAGAAATTTAATTTGTGGCCTAAAATTGATATAAAAGAAGTAATTACAGAATCACAGAAAATGGTTGAGGTTGGAAGGGACTTTCAAGGTTCAGCTGGTCCTGCCCTCCACTCAAGCAGGGTCATTTAGAGACAGTTGCTCAGGAAACATTATTAATGCATAAAAATTTTCTAAAATGTGAGAAAAGGATTTTCTACCTTTTGCATTTAAGTGCTTTATGGCAAATCAAGTAAAAGTTTGCTCAAATAACAATATGACAGCATGGATTAACTGACTGAGGTGACGTCTCCTTTCATCCTTGATTTCCCACTCAGCCCTGTGATCTCAGGGTTCATGTTAAGCTTTTGTGGTTTCAAAATGCATTTTAAGCTGGAAAATCTAAAGAGGAGAGCAGATCTGAATTTCTATTTGCTTAAACAGAATCCTGAAGAAAACCCTGGACTGTAAGCTTTGATATTACTGCTTCCAGCACGCCTTTTCCTCTGTTGCCTTGCTTTTAATTTGTTTATATATTTGTTGATGTACCACCTAAACCTCAAAAAAGGTGCCAAAAGCTCAGGTAAGTTGGATAAAGTGAGCAAGGCATTTCTTATGGCAATATTGCTTGTGAAACCAAGACCAGAAATGCAATTAAATTCAGTATCTTGCCTAGTAGGTGATAAAATCCTCAGACAAGTGTTTTTCTCCAGAGGCAAGACTGCAAGGAATGAGAATGCCAGAAAAAGACCTGTGTGTTATATCTTCAGTTCTGTTTTCTCTATTTTAATTTTACTTTTTCTTCAAAACACCAACATCTGACCTGAATTTCTGAGATCTTTAGAAAAATCTCAATTTCTCCTCTTTGCAGGGGCAGCATTTACCGTGTTTATAATCACAGCAAAGACATCCATACTTTTCTATTTATTTTACATTATACCAAATATTACAACCTAGAATTAAGAAAAAATAAATATATTATTATAAAGTTCCAATACCACCTTAATAGAATACCTCAGTTTCTCTCTTCCTCTCCAAATTTTTTTAAATAGTTAAGAGATCTTTCTGTTTTTTATCCATGACAAAAAATATATCCATGTTATAAAAATTCTTTTTTTGCTAAAAATATTTTACTTATGGATATAATGCATTAACCTGTATAGAACTGCAGAGAACCTCCTTTTCTCCACTATTTTA
Organism: Phainopepla nitens; assembly: GCA_013400175.1. Taxonomy (NCBI): domain Eukaryota; kingdom Metazoa; phylum Chordata; class Aves; order Passeriformes; family Bombycillidae; genus Phainopepla; species Phainopepla nitens. Next base: position 1,428 of record VXBQ01012333.1, read on the forward strand.
GACATGACAGGCCAGAGAGATTTAAAGTTACTCTGTAATTCTATCCACTGCTTTGTGCTACTCCACAAACCTTCCTATACTCCACTGGTCATGATCAAACAAAACTGCAACACAATTTTTGGTGGAAGAAAAACATTCGGAAGCTGAATTAGAGACATTTAAATGGCACAGTTTTTGTGGTTTGGATTTGTTTTGGTGTTTTTTTTTTTTGTTTTGTTTTTGTTTTTTTTTTTTTTATAAAGGAATTTATAATAAACTGAACTCAGTTGCAGCAAAAACCCAGATTTCACAGTTAACATATAATTATCCTGAAAAGTTGGATGGTTTGAATCATGGTGTGATGCTGCCTGAAGGAGGATGATTTAAAAGATGTAAAGTGGTCCTTTTAAAGCAATTGGAAAATGCAGACTCTTACGAAGAGAATGGAGGTTTTGCTTATTAAGATGTTTGCTCCCCAAGAGTAAAATTGAAATAAAATCTACAACGGAGCAGAAAAGGACATTTTTGTTTTACTGATGTTTTGTTTCTTTTGGTCTTGTGAAATAGAAAATTCTACAGATCCTGTGTAATCCTCATCATCTTCTAAATACCTTGTATTTGTTCAGGGTTCCTAAATGTTGAGAAGGGAGGACAGGGAGCATAGACATCTAAAAATAATATGCCAAAGGCCTGGATCCCAATTTAATCCTCAGGGCTCTTCACAAGAACCAAATTCATTTCAAAGTCCATATTTTTGAAATGTTGAACCCCATGCTTAAGCAAGAAAGTTATTGCTGTTTTAAGAAAATACCAGTGGGAATTTGCTTCTGAGAAATCTGCTTTTCCAGTCTGTCATATTTAAGAAACATGATGAATTACTGTCCTTAATTTTCACAGAATATTTGGGTTTGAATGATGATAATACAAAAGAACTTACTTGTTTCTCAGTTATTTATGATATGTTCAATGATATTTATGATATTATCAAGCTTGAATTTGATAAATATAAAGTAGCTGTTAATCCCCACCTATTTCCTCATCTTTGCTGGTACAATTCTTGTGGAATTGACTTGGTGAACTTTTTCAAGCCATTAATAATGCATCCAAAGGAGGTTATAAATAATTGTCACTATGAATTTGATTTTCTCATGGTAAATGTTAAATTTCATTTGAAGAGGAGTGGAATTGGTGATGAAAGAACTGAATTCCCCATCAGTGATACTCCTGTTGTTTTCATCTACTTCATTTATTATTCAAAGTGTTTGACCTTAGAGAAAGGATTGAGAATGCATTAGGTTCATCTTAGTATTGAGAAGATTCCAGATATATAATGGCAGAAATATCTTTCTGGGGAGGAAAGAGGGAAAGAATGAAGGAAAGATTCGATTGTAGGGACTGGAATGAGAGTCAGCTGGGAATAATTCATTCTAGGATTAACCCAGAAATAAAAATTGGGATATTTAGCAGAGTGAGAATGGACCCCACACTGACAGGAGCAATGATTCATTGGTGCACGCTTTCATCGGAATCAGGGGTTCTTATATGGCTGGGAAAATAGCAACCAGGAGAGAATGAAGAAAATTTACAATTAATTGAAGATAGGCCAGGAAAGAATGCAACACCTCAAACTACTAAGAGCAGAGAATATTAATAGCATGAATGGAGAGAGGATCATATAAAAAAATTGGGCTGAAAAGGAAAAAGTCAGTATAAGACAGATTATAATTAAAAAATGAAATGCACTGAGAAATAAAAAAAAGAATGCTTGAATTTATACTCTGATGCTGATTTGCTGGTTCTGTGGCAGACAGAAATGGGTTTTTTTCCAATAAGATCAATAATTTAATACAGGCAACAACTGACAGGACACAAAGAAAGGAAATTAGATAAAAAAGCAGAGATGGCAACAGGATTTTTTTTTTTTTCCTGAGTCCCTCTTTAAGTGGCTGAAATAAGTACCTTCATCTACAGTTGGAGAACTGAAAGAAGTTCTCCCAGCTAAAAGCATCTGATGGGTTCTTTTACTTTACTGATTTCTCAGATGCGCAGCCTAGAAAAATTTGGTGTTTTCCCAAAAAAATAAAGGGAAAAATGAAAAAGAAAGTCGATTGATAGATGAGTTCTTAACAACCTTCCTTGCTTACTTAGAGAAAATCTGGTGGAAATTCATCAGTTTGATTCTAAGAATAATATAATTGGCTGTTACCACTCTGTGGTTTGTTTATATTTATAGGTGTGTGTGCAGAGATAGGCGCATTCAACTGCAATAATTATGAAAAAGGGCTTTCAAAGTGATGCTTTGGAGAGATTCTGGGTTCAGCAATTCAGGCATTTTCTGAAATCACTTCTGTGGGTTGCTGCCAGTTGTTAATTTGCACCTGAACTGAAGACATATCCCTCATTACTTGCTAATTAAATATTTAAAAAAAAAAAAAAAAAGGCCCCAGAAACAACACCACCACCAAGGAAAAAAAAAATCAAAGAAACAGAAATGAAAAAGAAGTAATCTAGATTAAAAGCAATGCTTGGGATAAGCAGGGGGTTTTAACCTGTTACCTTAGTTTAAGTGGTTTGCCAAAATTGCAATAACACATTAAGGCAGTAAACAGTGACCTGAGAAGATCAGACTTAAGTTTGCTTTACTGCTGCAGATTTAATCAAATTGCTTTTTCAGAAGAAAGGTTTGCATTCACATCCTTCAAAACAGCTGCCCTGTTGGGGAGAGTAAATGATTTCTCTGTAAATCAACTGATGTTATTGTCTGCCAGAATAGGAAAATAATTTGATCCCCTCGAGTCATGATCATTTTTTGCTAAAAGGTAGTGGAAAAATCCATCCAAGATATCCACGAAAAAGGCATCAATTTTGAATCACTAAAAATTAGGCAGTCTTCAAACTGATGAGTTGTTTCCTCAGTCAAAGAATGAGCTAAGACTTGGAAGAACCTAAATCATAGAAACCAGTAAGATTCCTGAAAATATTGTGAAGGAGCCTCAATGTCAGTGTTGTGAATGTGTCATTGCAACTGTTACACCTTGCAGAGGTCTGAAAGGGCTTTATTCTCCCCTGAATCACTGATCTGGGTTTTGCTTCCCCAGCAGCACAGCCCATTATGTGGCCAGAATGTGGAACATGCCAGGATTATGTTGTGTATTTTAAAATGAAGGAGAGTAACATCATCAGATTTATTGACAAGCCAATTATTTTTTTATGCCTTACTACCTTTTATATGTGTACCTCAACAGCAAAGGCAGTTTACTTCCAAAGGGGAATTTAATTCCAGATATTGTTATTTGGAATTTTTGTTATTATTGTTGTTGAGATCTTCTCTGTACACAACACATGTAACATGCTGGCTGCCATTATATTGTCAAATATTCTTTAAAATCCATGACTACAATCCAATCGATTGCTCCTTAAGAAAGTGGGTTGCACTGACTAAATGATTACGATAAACCCCCCCACAATTTCTACATTTACTGTCAATTAATTTTGCTGTGTTTAAATTTCTTACTACATTTCTTACAGTGGAAAACTGGTGATGACATTTTTGGTTGGCATGGCATAAGTTTGAGCACGAATGAGGATAAGTAGTTTTCTTCCTATTTTTTCATCTTACATTATTTGTAAATGCTGTTTAAATTTTTTTAAAATTATTTTTAATTTTTTACTTCCTTTCTCTTGTAGTGTTATGACACTTCCATGGAATTCCCTCAGCACTAAGACCCAATTTCTCACATGGGCTCATGAAGACTGAAACCTATTCTATTATAAATTATTATACTAAGTTTATATGAAGTAAACACATCACATAGACTGGGAATAGTTGATAGAACACGTTTAAAGTGGCATGAAGCTGCTTCTGGTCCAGCTTTTCCATGGGAAAATGGCTGAAGGAAAGCTCTTGTGAGGCTGGTGCACAGTTAGGACTCCAGAGCATGCCAGGAGTTATTCTGGAGGGCCCATTGCAATAAACACCTGCCCCTCCAGCCAAATGGAATCAGCCTGCAATAAATATTTTCCCATAGGCAGCTCAAATGTCTTGCCAGGGCAAAATTCATTGCTAATAGAAGAAAAGAAGTAATATAAAGGATTTAAATAAGAAAAGTAGTTTAAGGTAAATGACAGAGCTGGAGTGCTGCAAAATAGGATGGGGATATCCCTTTTCCAAGATTTTATCCTTTTCTCTCTCTCCTTCTTAAGTATCCAGTACTTGGAAGCCAACCAAGGAGCCATCCTTTTCTTAGCCCCTGGCCCCAGCCATTGCCATTCCCTATGGAAATATCTAAGAAGTATCTTACGAAACCTATCCAGCATCTTCTGCCTCTGCATCCAACTCTCCTGGGACGCTGGATGGCTCCAGAAATAGAGGTGGATTCTACTTGCCAGAGGACCCTCAGGGGAAAAGGAAGGATCCCATTCCTGGGGGTTGAGTGGGGTGGAAGCGTGAGAGGGGAAGGGTGACTCCATCCTGCCAGGAAGAACTAATGCCTGGGAAGGCTGACCTGGAAACAGAGAATAAAAGGATAAAAGGGATTTATTGAAAGGATCCAGCTTGGGCAGTGCAGGAACCCTGCCGGGCCTACACCCAAGTCAAATCCACAAAATGGTCACAAAATGGCCACCCGGTCACCAGGCCTCACACTTTTATAGGTTTTGGTCCATCAGCAGATTGGAGTTAATTGTCCAATTACAGCTTCAGCTTATGATGCTCCATTCTCCTTGTTCTTTCTCTTCCTTCCCTGTTGTTTACACTCTTGGGCCTAAAATTTGTCCTTGGTCCCAAGCGGGAAAGCAATTGTTTTGTCTCCCTACTCTGTGCAGAGAGCTTCCCAACCCTTTATATGAAGGCCAGAACTACACACTAAAACAGTACAGAATTGGAAAAATACAAAAGCTGAAACTTAAGGCATCAGGGCCACAGCCATTCCCAGGCACTGCTGGCCCTCTCCTGGCAACAATTCCTGTCTGAAATGCTGGTCTCCAGAGGGCTGAGGTTGGAATTTCCACTGCACTCAGAGATCCAGGGGCACTTGCAGCAGTGCTCAGCAAGCGTAAAAGTGTCCTAAATCAGAGTACCTGGAATTGACAGTAAGAATTTACATCCCTGTTTCCCATGTGCAAAAATCAAACAAACAAACAAAAAAATGCCTCATGACCCTGAAAATTAGAAATTTCTGACTGCGGAGAAAGGAAGAACCCCATCTGTGCATGGAGCTAACCCTTGTTCCTGCTCACTCCCCCCATTTTTGATCAATATAGAATTGTTCATAACTGGACAACGTACCCTCTGTAAGAAATCTGATTAATATTTTTTATACAGAGAAGTGGATCCATGGTAAGATTTGCTAACGATTGCCATCTCCATGTACAACCATCCCTATCATTTCAGCCTCAAAATGTGCTTGCAGAAGTTCATCTCGTGTTTTTTTCAATTCTATGCAGCACAGGGTCCCACTTCTTTCAGTCACTGTGATATTTGTGATTTTACACTATCTTGAGGAACCTTTTTCACCATCTTTTCCAAGAAACAGTCCTGAGATATGAAACCTTGAGTTGGCTTTGATTGTAATTTCAAGCAGTTTCTGGCATCCAATTATCTGTAATTGCCATGTCACAAGTCACACATCACATAGAATAAATAATAATCTTCAGACTTATTTAAAATGAACAGTCCTAAAAAACAAATGAAAAACAAATGTAAATATAAATATAAGGTAAAATAAAAAATTAAATTTACTCAATTTTTCTATGGTAACAAAAAAACCCATTCTATTATTTATAACACAACATATCAGAATTAATGGTTTGAAAATTCCAGCCTTTCAAAAAGAGCCTGGTTATTTTTTTTAACCTGTCAAAGCCAGAAATGTGCCAAAAAGGCACCTTCCCTCCACTTTGTACCTATTTCCCCTGAGAGCAGAAACAAACAGTGCAGCAATGGGGGAAACTGAGATTCTCAATTTGAATTTCAAAGACAAGTAGTTACTTACATTAAACTTCTATTAGGCCAGATCTTCTACCAAGCAACATCACAGGAAAAGCTCCCACAAACCTTCTGCTTGAAAGGATTTTTTAAAAGCCGGATTTTTGTAAGTCAATGGGTATCTTTGATTTATTTGAAAGGAAAACCAGGGTATTAATGTTTTAATCTTTAGCCTCATTATAGCTAACATGTACTTGAAAAGGCACACTAATTCCCAAAAGTAGAAATATGACATCTATTTTATTATTCATTCAGCAATATCTGCATTTTAGTAGCTATGCTGGTGAAGTTATCAAAACCAGGTAGAATAACAAATACCATTTCCCTGGCAAAACACATCTCTTCCCACCTTCCTCTTCCTTTTTCCCTTTCTCCCTTCCTCTCCCCTCATGAGTGTTTAACCACTTGAGCAAATGAGCCCAGTTAAATTAAAGATTATCACAATAATCTCTAATAACTTTCTTGATTGATTGTATCATCTGTGATTCAGCAATGGAGATAAGGGATTTTAATGAATGATAGTGCAATTCACAAAAAAAACTCCATGTACATACATATAACCCAAAAATTCCTGTCCCAAAGGAGCTGGGATCCAGCTGACAGTACAAATGAAAGTAACTGAAACCATTAAGAAATTAACAGTAAAATTGAAATATTTTAAAATACAAGAATACCTATATAAATACACAGAGCTGATTTTTATGAATATATTCATTTGTTTTGTCAAACAAGCCTGTATAATTGTCTGATTTCAATGATGCTTTCACTGCAGCTTCTGGGTGGGATTTCTGGGAAGAAGTTTTCAGTGGAACACTGGTGGGAGTATGGAGAGTTCATGTGGGTGTGGACTTTCTGAAAGGATGTATTTGCTTTAAAGCAAAGGACAGAGACTTGAATCCTGATTGAGGCACATGCTCTGATTATTGGACTGTCCTGGGAACTTGTGTAAGTCCAGGATTTTTTTCTTCACCAAAATATCCAAGTCCCAATTTAATGCAGTCTGAGGATACTCTCAAACTTCACTTTGCTTTTCCAGCCAGCTCAGCCAAAAAATTCTAAAATTCTAGCAAGTCTTCTAGTTCAGCTCCAGTTCTCTTTGTACTCACCAGAGGGAAGAACATTCTGCAGAGACAGGGACAACAGCCAAAGAGCTTTGGAGTTTCTCGCTTGTTATCATCAGAGAAGCTGCAAGGTTTCTCTCACTAACCCCTCCTAAAGGTCTGCAGGTGCGGGGTTTTTTTTCAGGTACACATATTTACATAGATATCCTTTCATATTTACAGCCTAATACCAGGGGGGAAGCAGAACAAAGTAAGAATTTATAGTATTAAACACATGAGGCTTGAAATCAAATGCTTTTCTCTCAACTGCACTGAGTGGTTGAATTGCTTTTGTGTTGAAATAGAAAGAATCCTCAAACACTCTGTCACTAAGATAATTTGTATAAAACCTGTAGTCATTAGAATCTGCCAAGTTTAGGTCTTTATATCCATTTTGATGGGGCTTTGGGGGTCAAAATAAAGGTCACAGAAGCATAAAAGAAATCTGGTACATGGATGGGGCTGGGGAAGGGTCAGGCACTGCTGTAGCAAGAGGAAACAGAAACTCCTCGAAAAGAAAACAAAAACAGCATCCCCTCATACTCTGTAATCACCTTAATGTGCTTGTTAGTCCTGCTTTTATCACCACTGTTCCAGCACAAATGCAGCAAGAGCATCCAGGGATCCACGTGAAAATAGAGGTGGAAAAGCCCCCAGACTCGATTTTTAGCTCACCTTTATAGTTATCTAATTTATCATTCTTTCATTAGAACCTGGTTTGCTTTTTTTTCCCCTTTTTCTGAAATGCAATCTTGAAAAAAGGGATACAAAGTAACAAGTTTTCTATTTCTACCTTGGACAATACTTAAGCATTTTCCATAATAAATCTTTTCATCTGTATCCTCATTAAAATTAAAGAATTTACTTTAACAAAAAACTACCACCAAAAACGTCACCAAACTCCCAAGCAGTTTTTCCCAGACCCAACATTTGTTCATTTATTCCTTTCAATCTTCCAAGGAAACAGTTTATTCCCTTTCCACAAAAACTTCAATTTGGACTTCATTGACCACTAAGCTTAAAAGTCCACGTATTTAAACCCAAAATGTTGGAAGATCTTTTAATGATTTTACTATTGAAAGCTAATACTTCAAATTTTTCTCCAGAAATTATCTTTAAAGAATAAGAAAAATAAGATTTGTCCATACTTGAGCAACCACCAGTGAAGTTACTTATTTCAGAAGGGTAATATTTAGTTGAGCTTCATAATTCTGACATCAATTTAGACTCCCATTATCTAAAAGATAAATTTAATTTATTAAGAGAAGCTCAAATAATAAAAGTACTATTTTAACACGATCCTATATGCTCATATATGTGCTGGCTCTTCAACAAGGCTATGCATTGTCTGTCCCTATAAATACAAAATATATATTTTTATTTTAATAAGTTTAAAAAAATCCTAATCTTTGTTCCTACGGCTTGAATATGCCATAGGATTTTTACCTTCTGCATAAATTTTTGTTCTATTATTTTTTTTAAAAAAATTCTATTTATACATTTTTTATGTAACATGGGGAAGACGTAGAGCTTTAAACTTATGTTCTGAAGCTTCTAAAATACTGATTTTCTATAGGATGTCAAAAGAACTGTGAAATATCATTCACTTTGCTTTGTCAGCTACATAGAGGGATGTTTCATACTTTTTGATTTGTGACTCTTGAAATTCACTCAAAAGCCACAAATTACTGTAAACTGCACTATAAATAATCTAACTCATAGTCCATGTGTCCCAGCCCTAAGTCATGCTCTCACTGCCCAGTTACAAACCATTCCCTGCACTTCCTCTCCAGTTTACTGCACAAATTCATCCTGACAGACCAAATTGTACCCCAAACACACTGGAATTTTCATTTGGGAAAAATTCAAATGAAAGAGCCCTAGAGATGCTTCCAAAAATAGTTCTTTAGAAAACCTCTAAAAATGTTTGCAGCCATTCAGTCTTTCTATTTAACCAAAACTAATGTCCAAATAAACACATTAAACTATTGTACCAAATTATTCTTACACGTCTCAGACCCATCTTATTGTCACTGTAATTTGATGTGATGGAAAATAGATGGCATGGGTGTTATCCCAACAAAAGGATTTGAGTTTTGCCACTGGCAAATTCAGTTCTGCTCTTGGTAAAAAAGTCATCATTAATAACATTGATTATTGCATTGCTGCCAAGAAATAGATGTGAAGAGTCAACCTTATCCCTCAGAAACAAGTTGTACCCAAAACCACAGACACAGATCTAAAGTGAACATTAACTGTCCATGTATGATTGTTCCTGACTCTTATATTTTTTGTTTATTGTTGTTCTGATATTGATTCTTTTTTTCCATATTGAAGGGACATTGTAATAACAGATGAAGCAATAAAATTTGTTGATTATGTATAGCAAAAAGGAAATTAGAGCTCCTACAAAGGGGCTGGAGGATATTAAACTCTATAGAAAGTTGTAGTTGCTCTCCCACTGTAGTTAAATGTGTTGTTAATTATCATGGATATTAAATCTTGATGTCTATCAGCTTTTCAAATTAATTCCCCCACTTTTAAATAATGATGAGACTCATCGCAGTATTTAAAAAAAATACTGTACTATACTTTTTGTTGGAATTCACCAGCAACTTTGCTTTCAAACAGGTTTTAAAACACCCCAGCCTGGGTGGATTATAGATTTTCCTTCCTTGATTTCATGTTTGCCTAAGAAAGGAGAGGAAACAAAAGTGCTGAAAAGTAGTAAATCAGACTCTTCCTTAACCATTGATTTTTTTTTCCTACAGTAACTGATTTTGGACTTGCTTGGAGGAGCCAGTTTAGACCTTTCAATTCCCATTAAAACCCCTGCAGGAATATGCCCAGTATCTCTTACAGAATGCCCAGAACACAGGAGCAGATTTTCTGATGTGGCTTCAGCATTTCCTCACCAACCAACAACAACAACAACAACAACAAACAAGGAAACGTACAAAGGGATTTTTTAGGGCTATAGAGTGATGACATAAGAAAGATGCCCAGTGTGCTGTGTGGCTCTAAATGGGGATTTTTCTGCTTTGTTTTTCCTTTCTGGAAAGAGCTGTTCAAGTCACTGGGGCTGCTTCAGACAAATTAACTGTACAAAACCAGTCAATAATTCTCCTGAGAGAAAGGTATCTCATTTTCCTTAGATGAACACAGTCTACTTACTTTCTGTCTGTGGAGGCTAGTGACCAGAGCCTGTCCCTTGACTTGGACTCTTCAAATTTATTTTATCATTTGTGTTATTTACAAGTCTGTTATTTACAAGTCTTACTTTTTTTTTCTGTCAGAAATAAAAGGCACTAACAGAGGATGAAAGACAAATGAAGTTGGAAAACAATGCCAGAGTACACAGGAATGGTCTCTCCACCAAACACTGTGGGTGTTAATTTTGTTTATAACCTTACAGCCTCACAGATTTTGGTCTAGCTGCTGCTTTTGTCCAGGTATTGTAGTACTGTAGTGCCCATCAGTAAAAATTATGAGGAGCATAATCTGCATGTTGGAGCAGGGCTGTCCAGATTCATAACTCACTCTTACTAATTTAGTTCAATCACAGTAATAAACCGAGAAAACCTTAAAGGAAATCAACTTTTTTTTTTTTTGCCAATAGGAAACTAATTCCTAATCAAGAGTGCAGGGCAGATGCCCTTCATTGATCGGTGCTCTACTGAGAAAACAATTACTCCTCTCCCAAGCAAGGGGTCATTTCACATAAAGAAGTGATGGGGAACAAATGCAGGGGAAGTAAAAGATGTAATTGGCAAATGGCTCCACTCTGTGAAATTGTTTAGCACCGTAAATGGCTTTGGTAAAATAATTCACTGAGGTGGAACCAGAGAATGAGAATGATAAAGGGTGACAGTGCCTCACATGCACTTTGTCAAGTCCCTGCCACACTTTAACTCCTGGGTGAGGAGGATGCTGTGGCAAAAGCTCACAGGCAGAAAATGGGGGAGAAAATTGGGTATTATAAAACACAGGAGTAAAATCTGTGCTATGGGGCCACGAGGTGGTAATTGGACAATCAAAGCTCAGGTAAGGTCATTGTCTTCTTATCAGTGTGCAAAACATATATTCACTCTTTCCTGCCATATGGGACTTGCTTTTAAACTTCTAAAACATTGGCTTAAAAAGAAAAAAGGTTTAAAAATATTTTTTTTTCCCCATGAGAAGGTACGCAGTACGTCTCTACAAGATTCCCTCTAATAGTGTCTGGTGTCTAAAATAATTTTCTAAAGAGGCAAAAACTTCTTAAAGAGCAGCAGCAGAGTTAAAACTTCACCCACTCTCTCCAGAGCTTCTTGGTTTATTTCCCTAGTTTCTGAAAAATATTCACAGGTAATTTGCAGGTGAATGAATTTAAAACTTAAACCATATGATGATATTCAGTGTCTAGGAATTTTCCTGTATGGGTTCTATGAAACATAAGCTGTGCTTAAGATTTTGGAGCTCAGCTGCCTTATCTAAGCTGAGCATGGCAGGGACAGCCGTATCCCTAGAGGCTGGCTGGAAAATGGGACTAAAGTCCCCGTGAGCTTGATTTACTGCACTGATCTAAACACATTTTAAATTACAATGAGTGAAACACAATATAAAACCATACAAAAACATATACAAAGAGTTATTTTTCATAATTTTCAAGATTCGGCTGACCTTTATTAGAAAACAAATACTATTTGCTGTATTTTCTGTAGCTCCTCTCCCTAACTGAATTTACTGTGAAGTTCAGCTGTGAGGTAGATGCAAAAGACACAAATGTTATAAAGTGATCTTTCTGGTAACTGCATCTTCCCTGAACTTTGACTTCTAAATGATATGGAGAAATAACAAGCTGAAAAGAAGCAAACACCACAATTACATTTTCATTTGAGCATTTAGCCAGCTATTACACATGGTCAGATGACTCCACTTCAGGAGCAAATCTGATTTCCAGAAGAAGACTGATTATGATTCAATTAACCCTGACATAGCCATAAGGCTTTTTTCCCCCCATAAATCAAAACAGATATAGTAGATAATTATGTTATTATCAACATAGAATGGGAAAAAGTAGAAAGGTTTGACGACCAGAGTGGTGATTCATCCTGGGAACACATTTAAACTACACTTTATATTATTATTATATATAATTTATACATAATAGGTAAAGCAACATCTTATTATATCGTGTATTTTTAATACATAATTTCCATTATTAATTTTGAGGAACACCCTTTCGTCTTTCTGTGTCCAGTAAACTGAGATCCTGTAAAAAGGCAGAAAACGAATGTTCCATTTGTGGTTTGACTAACAAAGAAATGCACCCCCAATGCAAATTTGCAAGAGCCTGACAAATAAGCCACTTCTGAAAAATATACTCTGGCTTAGAAGGCATGTGCCTTTTCATTTGGCTCCAATTGAACTTCCCCCTCATTAAACAATAATCTTTATGGTGAATTGAATAAAGATGAAAAAAGAAAGATTCTGAAAAGAATGCATAAGTAATTTTGGTTGCCTAGCTGTGGCAATGAATTCCTGTTTGTTTAGCCACTGAAGGGTGAATGCAACCCTTTGAGCAAATGGGAATTCATTATTCCAGTGACTGAGAAATGATCCACCTAAAGAACCTAATTGGTTCTACAACAGTGATTTCTTTCAAAGCAGTGTTTCCGGAAGAAGCAACAAAAAGAAGACAGCTCTTTGACTAGTCCAGGGTCTGCAGGGGACATTTGCCTTCCCATGTTTCAGTTTTAAAAAGAAAATGTCACACGTAGCCAGGACAAAGGAACAAAGAGCCTGTGTTTTAAAAGGTACAGAAATGAAGCAGGTCTTGCACGTCTTTCTTCAGCACTGAAGCTGAGTTTCAATAAATATTAGTGCTTGCTCATGACACTTGAACTGTCAGGAAGAAAAAAAATGCTTTACTGACCATTTTCAACTGCTTCCCAGAGCGTTCATTGGTAGCTGAAAGATGCTTGAATATTTTCCTATGCAAATGAGAAGTAAATCATCATTATTTACCAGTGTTACAGAATAAGTGAATTAATATGCCCAGTTCTGCCTAAGCAAATAGAACACTGTCATTTATTTTCAACCTAATCAATTAGAATATGCAAAAAAGGAAACTCAGATACACAGGTAGACAGAGACAGTTCTCATTTACATCCCAGGAGTTATGCTGCAAGAATAACAAGCATGAATTGGCTGTTTGAAAGCAGGATCTTACACAAGAGCTCTTCTGGAGCCATGGGGGGCCAGGAAGGGATCTGATTTGGGTTAATGGGTGGATATCTCTTGGCTTTGGAATGAGCTTCAGCACTGGCCCCATGGAGCAACAAATCTGTGTTGAGACCAAAATCTGAGGGAAAACTTCCAGTCCTGTGCAGGCCTGAGAAGGGATTTAATACTATTTGTGGAGTTGGAATGAGTAACACAAAAGGAGTTAATGCTTTATTTCCTAGAATCCCAGAATCACTGAGTTTGGAAAAGCCCTTCAGGACCATTGAGTCCAAGCTGGGCCTGATGTCCACCTTGTCCCAGGCTCTGAGTGCCACCTCCAGGCCTTCCTCGGACACCTCCAGGTTTGGGGACTCCAAATGCCCCTGGGCAGCTCCTTCCAAGGCATCACCACCCTTTCCGGGAAGAAATTCCTTCTGGTGTCCAACCTGAGCCTCCCCTGGCACAGCTTGAGGCCGTTCCCTCTTGTGCTTTCGATTTCCACATTGCTGTCAATGAATGTCCAGTCCCCTTACAATCAATTTGATATTAAATACTTGGAATGGAGCAGAAATCCCTGCACCCCTGTTATCCAGTGGACATGTCAGCACAGCAGCAATACCCCTGAGCGAAAGGACTCATTTCTGTTTTCACAATCCCTTCAGTGCTTCCATCAGGAAGTCATTGGGGTAGGTGGCAGCGAGAACAGACTGTGTCAGTCAGTGACAAAAAAATCTAAAAATTATATAGCAAGGCAGCAGGTTATATTCCCTGATGCACACAAACACATGCACAACACACCAAGCAAGGTCCTGCATATCTGGCTCAGTTTAGAGCAGCACAACAGAAACACAGAACTCTGGTCTGGGCCACTCACATCCCAGCTGTAAATGTGTCAGGCCCTGGCTGGTGACTCCATCCTTTCTCACAGTGCTTATAGCCTGAGTACAAGCATCTAAGCAGCTCCACTGGTCCTCAGCTGTGCTGATTCCACCCCTCCAAAGAGGTCTTTTGTTAAATAATTCTGACTTTCTATATTGACTTGCCAACAGATGCAAGCAATGGCTTTGCTCATCACATAGCTGACCAAATCTCTTTGATTGTCCCATATTTAAATCAAATTATTAGTTGCCTCAGAGATTTCCTACACTGTGGTCTCTTCCTGAAGGTGTTGCAGAAAGTGCAAATTTGTCCACTGTTGGGATGAGCTCTGAACCAGAATAATTCAGACAGCTGGAGATGGGCAGCTGTTACCAAGGTCTTGTCTGATGATATCTTGACAGCAGCAGTTCTGCCTAATCCTTCATCAGTACTTAAACTTTTCAGTTTCCATCTGTTGCCACAAAGTTGTAGCAGGTCAAAGGAGCAATTGAATATACAGTGATTATTATTTCCTGTAAATTTTATGGCCCACATTTTCAGGTAGCTCTGTATTGTCCACTATTTCTGATCAATTAGAATCAATCACAGAATCCCAGAATGGTTTGGGCTGGAAAGGGACATTAAAGATCATTTAGTTCCAACCCCAATTATTTCTCTAGTAGAAGTTTTAGAAGCACAGGCTCATATATCCATGTTTATCTGGCTTGTTTTAGACTTGCATTTCTTTATGCTCATTTGCATGGCTCTGAATTGCTGCTCATCCTTATGATTATGTTACACCTCTGGGAGAAGTTGTGCTTCAGCAGCCAGATGGATCTGGATCTTTGGGAAAAGAGGTGGAACCAATGCTCAGACCCAAGAGTTTGAATCTCTCTGCCAGTGTCTGTATCTTAGTGTGTGTCTGTACCTGACATGTGTTGCAGGAGTCTGTCCCTGGGCATTGGGCTAGGCAAGGATTCCTTACCCTTCGTAAATCCCATAATAGTAAAGAAATATTAACTACGGTTCTATTTTCACTATGCTTCAACATGACATGGGGTATCTTCACATTTTATTATTATCAGACTAATTCTGGTGACTCAGTTTAACAAGAAGCTTAGTCCTCGGCATGAGCTCTGAAATTCTCCAGGCTTTGGAAATATGTTTGGTGCTGGAAGCAGGAGTCTGATCTTAGGATGCCTACATCTATTTTTAGATTCTGTTGCATAAATTTAAATAGTCATTTCCAGTGCCTCTCAGTTTCCCTCCAGTGAAAGGAGGTCCCCCTGATGACCATGAATACTTCAAAGTTTCCAAGCACGTTGGAGATCCCTACACAACAGAAGCCCCGTAAACATGGAACACAATTAATAATGCACTCTTCTTTACTGTGCATAACAAATGTTTCACAAACCTGACGCTGGCTCACGCTCATCCAGCCTTTAATTGGCACACAAAACAAAATCCCAGCAGCAATTCATTAGGTGTAACAGCGGCTGCTGATGGCACAGTCCCTTTTGTCAGAGCTAAATTGGAGTAAACAATCCAGCCCCAGTCCCTCCCGGACTCTGCATTAGCAGGGAGACACTGAGTATCAGCTGTCCATCACACAAACCCAGGCAGCTGGGCACAATTAGGCTTTCAAACAAACTGCACTGAAATCACATTGCAGTGCAAACACATTATGCAGTCATTAGCACACTTACTCCACCAAAATGTAATAAAGCAGCTCTGATTAGCAGGCTCTGATGCATTAAAAACCTTCTTTTTATTTAATACTCTTTCACAGAGTGATGAGCAATTGTACGAAGGAAATCGCAGAACGACACATTCAGCTTAGCACAGGGTTGGGAGCAAGGGTTGTGCATCAAGTGAGTCTCCAAAAAATGTATCCAACTGTTATTGACCACTTTAGACACTTAAAATAAAAGCATTTTTCCAAAGGACTGACCTCCTGAGGAGATTAGTTGAAACTCTGTAATTGGTTTTGCTCAAGAAACATAAGAGATGACTTCTGTTTACATTTGCAGAAGATTTTGATTTACAAATGATGTTTTGTGTCTTCCTCCTCAAGGAACCAGTACATTTTCAGTCTCCATGGAAATAATCTTTCTAAAGTAAATGGGATGAGGCAAATATTTCCTGAATTATATACAAAATATCCAGCTTTTGTTCAACTGTTCCTGAAGGAAAATTCCACTTCCTTAAGAAAAATATCTAAACCCTTGAATTGTGGTTAAAACAATGGTTGCAACATTGAGAAAGCACAGGATTCAAGCTCTTCAAATAGCACAACACAGAGTGGCACAAGTAGTAAAGAGAAAAATCAAAAATACCAGTTCTTGGAATAGTACCTCAAAGAAACTGTTAGGAAAAAAAAGGAAAAGGAGGTATTATGCAACTCTGCTGCATTTTAGGGAGGACACAATGGATCTTTTCCCTTTGTAAGTGTTGAAAATAAAATTTCCTAAAATGTGGCTGATCCCTTTCACCCAGCTATAAGAGGTGAGAAATTATACTCAGAAGCTTAAAGACTATACTCAGAAGCACTATTAAATGCCATAGAAATATAGAATGGTCTGAGTTGGAAGGGACCTTAAAGCCCATCTCATTCCACCCCCTGCCATGGGCAGGGACACTTCCCAGTATCCCAGGGTGCTCCAAGCCCCCTCCAACCTGGCCTGGGACACTGCCAGGGATGGGGATGGGTAAATAAATAAATACATACATGAAATCAGTAAGTTATAAAGCACATTACCTGAAGCAATGGGGCAAGACTCAGTATTAATAAAAGCAGATAAACTGCGGCTTGTTGTTACTTAGGTGAGGGCTGGAAAGCATTGGCATTGCCACAAGTGTCACAGAAGTCCTCTGAGCTCCACAACTTGACCAGTTTCACTGTCTCTAACTGGGGCCTGTGCCTATCTGCCACTTCAATCATCAAATCAGTGCAAAACATACTAAAGGAACACATCAATTTATTTTTCAAGGTTGTGTTAAATTATCTACTGTGACAAACAAATGGTTCCCACTGAACCATATTGGCTTTTAAGTATTTAAGCTCTGAAGTGATTAATTTCCAATGCTAATTAAATGCAGTTGGAAAAAGAAGTTAGAGAAATAAACAATAAAAGCACACTTTAGAGAATAGAGTTTGAACTAGAAAAGAGTTTCTCTCCATCAGTGCTGGCTACAGTTTGTAGGTGCTGATATGGTCCACGAGCAGGGCTGAGAGTCTTTCTGACAAAAAAGTTGTTTATAAACATAAAAACTCTGTTCTTTCACTAAGCTGCTCATGCTTATTAGGAGCATTAATTATCAACTGCTCCCCTAGAAATTGAAATTCACACAGATGTGATTATCTCTGAAGTTTACAGCCTGTTGATCCCTGTTCTGCAGAGACATTAATTATCAGGAACTGTCACAACAAGTCCAACTGGTGATACAGGTTATGCAGATTTCCTTCTCACTCTCTCGGAAGGACAGAAAATTCCCCTCCTCGTACCCGGCTTTCCTCTTTAGTTATCAGCACTACAGGAAGAGAGAGGTTAAGTATGGGGCTTTTCCTAGAGGGGTTTATTTTGCAAATCCAAAGAGAAAATTAAGTCCTTCTTGGCCTCGAAGGTGCACCCAAAGATTCTGAGACCATGCAAACAGCAAGCTGTAAAACCATTTTAACAGAGAAAATCTGAGTTCCTGTAAGTGGGGAGCAATGTTTATCACCAGTGTTTATACAATATATTGCCTGAGGTAATTGACTGCATACAAATGGGGGTTTATTTTCAAGGACATTAATTACTTTGTTAGAAAACATGTACAGCCTTTAAAAAAAATTGCACTACAGTGCTTCTCTCAAAGCATCATTCTTATGATCTGTTCCCACAAGAGACCTCAAGGAATTTGTGGCATTTGCTACTTTGCAGGTCTGCCCCCCCTAAGGCTAAAATCTGTCGCCATTTAACACACCTAAAAAGTGCTATTGATGTCTGGGTAATCAGGTCAGGTCCCACAAGTTTGGGGTTTTTTTCGGTAGCTGTTTTCAGAAGACACATGAAGACAGGCTTGTTTGAAACACAGCATTCCAGTTTTTGAAATTTTATTTAGGACTCAATTTATCAAATAAAATTAGTTCAAGGCAGAAGAAAATCCTGGACATTTTTATCTGTTTAATCTTAAATCCTTTCTTCTCAAGTCATTCCTGCTCATGGAGATCACCCCTAATTTCAGACCAGCTCTCCAATGAGCACTGCAAAAACTTGGTATTTCCAGAGTTTTGAGACACCAGGTTTTCCATAAGACTCCCAAAACACTGGGATCTATGTTCTGGTGTTGGTCAGTTTATCTCATGGATCTAGATTCTTCCATATCCAAGTCCAAGTCAAACTCAGGAATCTGACCAAGGGCTTCCAAATATCAGGACTTTGTGCATGACTGTTCCTGAGTCCCAAACCAGAAGATATCAGTCCTAAAGCAATGTACATCAGTTTAGTCCTGGATTTATGAAACTCCTGCATTTGATTCAGGAAAATCTTGGTATGTTTGCTATATATTTCCATTCACAAATAATAGCTAAATATTTTAAAAGTGAATTTTCTTTGCTGCAAATTTTCCTTTGGCAGTAGTTTGCCATCCAATTGTGTTTGAAGCTGAGTTTCTCTGTCTCTTTTAAAGCTTAACATACAGGTCAAGGAGGGAAATGAGAAGGAAAGTAAGGGATCTGTTTTAGATAGGGAAGAGTGCAAGGCTACAAAAAAGTCGCTACAGTGTCAAATTAGATGGAAAATTTCATTTTATACTGTTCTCTTAAGTAGAGTTTTTATGACAGTGCCAAGATAACCTTGTTAAAAATATATCATAGACTCACAAAATAGTTTGGGTTGGAAGGGACCTTTAAGGGTCTCGTTCCAACCCTCCTGCAGTGAGCAGAACAATCTCCCACTAGACCAGGGTGCCCAGAGCCCTGTCAACCTGACATTGAATGGTTCCATGGATGGGGCAGCCACAGCTTCTCTGGAAAAATCTCTGCCAAAGTTTTAATAACCTCATTATAAAGAGCTTTTTCCTTATATCCAATCTTAATTGGCTTTCCTTTAGTTTCAGACCATTATCCCTTTTCCCATTGCAGCATTCCACTGGATTACATCCCACCCTTCAGGCTTGTCAGCCACAGCCTGGTGTCTCCTGCATATGGGCTGAGCAATTCATTTAGCATTTTAAAAATACCCCCACTACTATTCTGAGTGATATTCCAGTAAAAATTCCTCTAAAACCAAAATTACATCTAGAAGCATCAATTTTTTCCTGATGTGAATACATCAGTAATTTTTGTTCATTCTTGTCATTTTTTGATCTGGTCTCCAAATAACCCTGTTGCCACATGAGTCTGGGCAGAACAGATTCTCTTCCTCATTGGAATTTATGATGAGTCCTTCCATTCCTAGTGCTGGGGACAACGAGCAGAGCCATGACAGGCACTCTCAGTAGGCCCTGCCTCTTTTGCATGCTCATGTATCAATGTCAAAGCTGTCCTTCTGTTTTCCTCTTTTCTTTTTTTTTTTTTGTTTTTTTCCCCTCTAGAAAAAAAAATAATAAAAAAAGAAGAAAACTAAAAGGACAGCTGTAGACTTTTTAAATATTTAGAAAGTGTTCATGGAGTAATCGTGTTATGAGCAGCAGGATGTAATGACAAAGTTCACTTAACCACTGCAAGTTAATACACACTCAGACTTTACTATCACACTTGTAACAAGAGATTTGTGGAGAAAATATCTTATTTAAGCTTATTCTCTACGGAAAGTGGATTTACCTCTGAAAGTCTGGACTTCATAATTTCAGTTTAAATGAGTTTTTCAAATGCATTTCAGTTTTCTACAATGAATCAATGTCACAAATCATTTTTCTGTAGACAAGAAATTCCTTCAAAATGTCAACTTCTACCTTTTGCAATCTCAAATTGAGTGATTTCTTTTTTACCCTGTAGTTGCCAATTTTTGCTAAAGATTATAGTTTGGTTTAATATGCTGTACACTGTAATTTATTTTTTTTTAAACACAAATATTTATTTAATCCACAAGAATAGGAAAGCATCAGAGCTCCAATTCAGATGGTCCAGATAACATTGGATGAAAAATTTTCAAGGAAATTCAAGTGTGCTATAAGAACTTGGAAAGAAAATCCACTTTGAAATGGGCAGAAAACACTTTTAACACTTTAAAACCAGAGACTTATTTGAACCAATAGTGGAGTCCCCATCCCTGGGGGGACTTAAGAGACCGGTGAATGTGGCACGTGGGGACATGGGTTAGGGTTGGCCTTGGCAGTGCTGGGAGAAGGATTGCAGTTGATGACCTCAGAGGACTTTTCCAACCTAAATGCATCTGTGACTCTGTGAAATTTACAGTAAATAGATGAAAGAAAACTAAACACACAGTTAATAAACCAAACCTGCTGCTCCTCTGCTTCAGGACAGCAAAACACTCAGTTCTTTGCCTGAAGTATTTCTACGAACAGATTCAGAGATATTTTCCTTAGATATTTATGCAGCACAGTAGCCATTATGCAGTCTCTGGAAGAAAAGTATTTCCTAAATAAATGCGGTTTGATTTGAAAAGAAATTACGTGTGGAGTGATGGACATAAAATGAGAAATGGTTGTTGGTTCTGTCCATGCTCACAGACAGCCAGTGTATGTTTTGGTCTACTCTGAACTCTCGCCCAGACACCTCTAAATGTCATGGTTGCTATTATTCCTAAGACCAAATTAACTTGCATTTTATTTCCTGCTGAACTCTTGTTTCCCAGCAGCTAATTTAAGAAGCTCCTTGCTTTCCTGTTTCCATTAAGCACATGCACACATTTGGAACAGCAGGAACTCCACCAATGCCAAGTAAAGGACTCCAAAATCCAGATCTGGTTTTGCTCTCTTTCCTTGTGTCAGGTCGTTTCAGAGAGTTCTGATTTGTGCACTCATTGGAAGGACAGGTCCTGCGTGTAACATTTCTGAGGGTGAATACCAAGTGTGTCTGAGACCCTAGGGTGGAAATACATGATGGATGTTTTGCTTCTGTGCCAGCACGACCTGGAGTACAAATGTGACACAGAGTCACACATGGGCATCAAGCAGGAGGCAGTTCTCTGCCAGAGCTGAAGTAGAACCTGCAGGAGAATTGAAACCCCTTTATCCAGACCAAAAAGAGTGGTTTGTATATTTGTTTGGGGTTTTTTTGCTTGTCTGTTGTGGATTTGTTTTTGTTTTAATAAAAATAAAAAAATTAGAAAATGCCCCACTGGAGTTAAGTCCTTTAGTGGACTTTGAAAGATGTGCCATCCAATTTAACACCCACCTTCACTCAATGACTGCAATAATGCAGCTTTAGAATATTTTCACAGGCTTTCACCATCTTTCCTATTTCTTACAGCTGGTTGCAAAGTTTCCTTATTAAGTCAAGGGCAATGTTGAAATCTCCCTTTGTAAATTACCCAACATTACATGTTTACATTAAACACATAAATACAAAATTAACAAGACTGAAAGATTTTACTAATCTTCTGAAATGTTCTAAAGGTCTTTTTAAAAAATAAATGAAAGAGGTCCACCATCAAAGTCAGAATCCAAGTCAGTGTAGTGTTTTATTTGAACACAGCTTGTATCTGATTGATCTCATTCAGGAAAGACTCCTCAGCTGAAAAAATGGGATTATTTGGAGCCGTGATATCTATTGCTGTGTTCAAACTGACACAGAAGGAGATTAATTTTTTTAACTCCCATTGGCAACCGTGCCACTATGTCACTGCAGATCAGCCATGCTGGGATTTATTTTCGTGCCCCTAAGATAAATTTCATCTCTTAGATAACAAAAGAGTGAAAAGGAGAAATCAGCTGGTAGAATATCTGACCTACGGGGCAGGCAGGCAAACTAAACTCCTATCAAGTCTTTGTTGGGACTGAATGCCAAGACCTACATTAACTCTGCTCACCCTTGAGGAATTTCTGGTGGCCTTCAGCTGGAATTATGGGACCATATAATTCCTACCTTATTGTGCTGATAATTCCCAAAGGTTCTAATAACTTGTGTGTTTGTACCAGTTCTAGAAAATTACTGTTTTCCCTGGTTTTGTCACTGTTTACCTTGCAGGGAGGGCAATCCTTTGGCATTTAGAGGCAGAACAATATTTTATATTTGGACTAATTGATGGCTCCCTCCCTGATGATCCACAGAATCTTTGTTCTGTCATTTAAATAGATCATTTTGGAATGTTTTCTGACGTGATTAATGCTCAGTGGAGGAAAGAATCTTCCTTAGTGAGGTCATGTGAGGGATAGAATTGCTCATTTTAATAGAGAAAGTTAGGAAATTCCTATTTGGTGTTTCCCAACAAAAGTAGTAAAATGCCCAATAGCCAAAGAACTTAGAGAAATTAAGGGAAGGAACCCTCAAACAACAATTCAAACAGGTTTAGTAGTGCCTTTTCTCTGTCCTGTTTGCTGTCATGTGGGAATGGAGCAGGACAGATATTAAATGAATGTGAACATGCAGGGTTTGGTCCTACCAATCTGCAGGCTCAGCCCTCGGAAGAGTGGAATTGATTGGTGCAGTGACAGGATGAGGGAAAATGGCCTTGGACTGACAGAGAGAAGGTTTAGATGGGATATGGGGAAGAAATCCTTCCCTGCGCGGGTGGTGAGCCCTGGCACAAATGCAAAGCAGCACAGGGACAGCTGGGTAGGAATTTAATCCATCCCAGTGAGCTCAGGGCTCTGCCTTAGCTGTGCAATAAGATCTACAGGCATCAAAGACCTCAAAGCCATCAGCAGAGAGTTGCAAAGACTGTTTTCCCTGTGATTATTTAATATTATTCTATTTTAAAAAGCTCTTATTAGTGTATATATACAAACGTGAGAAATAGTAGACATTGAGAGTAAAGCTAAAAGTGTAGAATTCTGTTGGCAGCCTATGTTATAAACCAAAATGTAAAACCCACCAAAACAATGAATCCAAATCCCTCACACACTAATGAGACAAACTCTCTCTTCCAGAAAAATTAACAAACTACCATAATCTTTGTAAATTTGGTAAGGTTACAATGCCAGCTCTGAGGTGGCAATCCAAGCAGTTTTCAGTTGGTTTTTATTAAAATTAAGGAATACACAAGATACTATTACCATAAGTTGCCTAGAGGAGTGGGAGTGGGTGAGTTGTTTGGTTTATGGATTTTTTTTTTTCCTTTTTGACAATCGGGAATAAGGTTTTTTTTTTATGTCTGCATAAAATATAAATGAACTGTAACATTCTTATAAATAACAAAATTCTCAAAGGCCTTTCAGCAAATTGCCTACAAAATGCAATTCTTAGAAACCAGTAGATTAGTAATTTATGCTTAGCTCCTATGGGCTTTTATGTTTGGTGGTTAATTTAAAACTTCCCCCACCCCTCCCCAAGAAAAATAAATTAAACCCAAAAATTAATAAAAAGTTCTTCTGTTTTGCCTGTTTTGCCTGGAAAACAGATCTGCAAAGTTTACACACGACCTGCTAGCAAAAATCATTTGACTTGAAAAGGAGCATCATATAATCAACGTTATGTTAATGCAAGTGAGAAATGTAATAATTCTTGTACAAGCTTTGACCAGAAGTGGCTTAACCAGCAGAGATATTAAAAAAAAAACCAAAACACCCAAAACCACTGCAATGGGGCAAAGTTTTTGTTGAGAAAAGAAGGAAGACAAGAAAGAAGGAAGGATGGGAGAGAACTAAGGAAATGGTGCTTGAAAGTCCCTTCCTGCAGCAGCTGGATGAGGAGGAGGAGATGAAGAAAAGAATTCCTGGCTATAAAAATAACAATTATCCACTCCTCCTCTCTGGATACTCCCCAAAAGAAGAGGGAGAAAGGCACTAAGTAGAAATAGCTGATAAGTGGGAGTATCACTTTACACACTGTTGTACCTAAGTATGTGAAGAGCCAGGGACCAAAGAAGACAATCCTAATTAATTTCACTCTAAAGCATATAATTTCCAAAGAGCCCAAACATTAGTCATGTTCTGTTCTGTGTTGCTCTGAAGTTATTTCAGTAGATGTGCTCTTACACTGAAAGGCAAATGATTTTTGGAAACTGCAACATACACTGAATTCCAGAATGATGATATGAATTTAATATATTCTTACTTTACATCAGTGTTTTTCTTCTACTGTTAATCAGAATTTGTGCACTTAGAAATGAAGCTAGTGAAAGAAAGTTCTCTCTCTAATTAAGACTCCATGTTTTTCATGCTTAATAATCCTGTTTCTTCTGTTTTACCACCAAATTAATTCCATGCTGATGCAATGTATCCTAAAACGGGCATCTCCCAAGACAACCTATTTCAGAGCCATTATAATACAAAATAGGACAGGGTTGGTAGACTACACATTTGCAAAGAGAAGTGAAAAATTTGGATTCTCATCTATGTCATCCATAGTAATTTGCACAGACCACTAAAAATAGTACCTGACTTCTTAAAAAAAGAAAACAGTCACAATCCTCTCACCTTCTTTTGCTGTAGAGGTATATATTAGAAAGAGGAAAAATTTACACAAACTCTCTCAGTTCATTCAAGAGATGCTTTTCTACAGATTTTTAAAGCTGCTAACTAGTTCTTCATAATTTCTTTATTAAGGCAGAGATGAAAAATTATTGCTTCAGTTGGCAAAAATAATTAGGCCTGGGTGTTCTCTCTGAAGGTTTGGGCAAGATTTCCCTACCAAAATTAAGCCCAAGGGAATAAGTGGTGCATTAGAAATTGAAAACCTCAGGTTCAAATTACCATTTTGCCTTTTTTTTTTTCCCCATGAATCACATGAGCGAGGCGTTTTTGCAAAGGGCTAAAAGCAGAACTGATAAACCCAAATGCCAGTGGTTTAGGAAGAAAGGGTGGCTGTGATGTGGCTGTGGTGTCCCACAGCAGAGGGACATGGAAAAGCAAGGTGGGACCAGTACCAGAGCTGTGGCTTTCCAGCTATAGCTTTAATGACAGAAAAGGAGACAAACTTTTTTACCTCTATAATAATTGACTTTATTGCCTCACAACCAACTTTCTGGCCCTCTTCACCTCATTCCTCATCATCCTCCTTGGCTGAGCAGCCCTTGTGCTTAAACCAATTGTCATATGACCTAATTATGAAGGAAGCTCAGCTGGATCTTCCTAACTTACAGATCCTTTGCCAAGGGAGCATTAACACCTCTGCATTATACTCATTTCCAGGGAATTCGGGGGCTCTTTTGGACTATTTGCAATTGCTGTTCAAAGCATCTCAAACCTCTGCCTGCATTATTCCAGGGTAATTCCTGTTCCTTCCTGGGCAGTCAGGAGCTCTGTGGAAGTCAAGGTGCAAAGATCCAAATGTTCCTTTGGAGGGCTGGCTCCTGCTTTTCCTGGGTACCTGTGTGGTTTTCTGTGTTTACAGAGCTGATTCAGTGCTATACTGCAAAATTAAGGTATCCCCTCGATGCATAACTCAGTGAGTTCAGAAATACTGGACTTCCAAACCTGTTTGAATCGTTGTTTGGGGGTCTCTTCCCTTAATTTCTGTAAGTTCTTTAACTATTGGGCATTTTACTGCTGTTGGAAAACACCAAATAGGAATTTCTTAACCTTCTCTATTAAAATGAGCAATTCTATCCCTCACATGACCTCACTAAGGAAGATTCTTTCCTCCACTGAGCATTAATCACTTCAGAAAACATTCCAAAATGATCTATTTAAATGACAGAACAAAGATTCTGCGGATTATCAGGGTCCACTCACCTGAATTTTCATTTCCAATAAAATAAAAGGAACACAAGGCATCCTCTCTATCTGCACTAAATAATAATAAGCTTTATACTTCTACAGTGCTGCAAATTCAGCAGTGCTTGAGACAACAAAGGTAGGATTTATTATTGAACTTATTTCTAGATTAAAAGTTTTCTCAGAAGAAAAAAAGAGTAATTTACAAAAAGTACAATGAAATAAAGAAAAATAGAGGAGCTAATATATTTCTTCTTCAGTAGAATTGCAAGAAAACACATCAATGAAATAGGTGACACTGTATTTTAATAATGCCATAGAATTGTCTGGGGGAGACAACAATAGAGATATTCATTAATATCCAATAATAAACCAAATGCAAGGAGCAAATGCTGCTGGTCTTATCTTGGCAAGAAGTCATGTTAAATTTGTTGGGAATTACTTAAAGAAATCAGAGGAAATTCATAACCTAAAGTTAAGTTTTAACATTCAAGGGTCACACAGTTTTAGATGACACTGTACTTGTAGCACTGGACTGTAGAAAGTATTCTAATTTAAAAACATGAAGTTTTATACTGTCAAAAAAAGTGCAGAATGCATCTACAAAATACGTAGATGGAAAACTGTAACTAGGAAATCTGGGAGGTGGGGTTTTTGTTTCTATTTTTTTCCAAGAATAGCTGCAAATATAGAAGAACCTCTGATTTTATTTGACATGTGTCAGTAGCATAAAAATGCCCAAATAAACCAGACAATCATCACTCATGAAATGTCAGTCTGCTCTAGGCACACTCTTTGGAAAACCTCTTTCACATGAGCTAGAAGTGAATATTTACTTATGACAAACTCCAGATTAAAATATTTTCAAATTGCTTGAAAACCAAAAAAAGAGCATTTGAATCCTCTCAAAAAATTATCTTGAAAAATGTCTTGTCTCAGAAAGAAAGGACTTCAACAGCAGAAAAGGAAAGTTGCACAACATAAATTTACATACCTGTGAATGAATGATCTCTAACAGGCTGGAGGAAATCACAGAGCTGATAATCTCATTAAAAATATTACCATAGTTATGGAGATTTTAACATAATGGCCAGAAGTGTCTAGAACCCAAAAAATCCTCCAATTTTCAATACACACTCAGTGAGACATTAACAAGTTGATCTTCAGACACTGTATTAAATCAAATGTGGACTCCACAGCACTAGAAAATTCTACAAAATCTGAATTCCTTTTAGCAAAAAACAACCCTTCTTATCACTGTGTTGGTGTGTAGAGTCCTTACATGTCCCACTCTCACAGACTTGCAACTCAAATTGCAAAAAATGGAACTAACTACTTAAAAATTGGGATCAACAACTTAAAATTGGAATTAACTGCTGAAAACTGCCCTGTCCAACCTGGCCATGGACACTTCTTGAATATCTTGAATTTGATGGTTTATGATTCAGTGTGGAACTAAATCTACCTGGTTTTGTCATCAAGTGTGGCCAATGAATGTCATAAAACATTTATTATTTATTTGGTTATTGATATTTTTCCTAGAAGATGTAGTTAATTGCAATTGATTGATGCATTCCAAATCAATGCATAGGGAGATATTGTTAAACAAAGAAAAAGATAGCGATGGTCGAAAGACTGTTAATTAATTGGGTGAAAAAAGGCAGAAATCCTGGAAGCCATAAACTTTATTTCCGTATAATGTCTATTATCTCTTTAGTGTGTTTCTTATTCAAGAACAGAAAATTAATTTGCCAGTCCTTGACCTGATTTTGTTACCTGTCCATTCCTGTACCCGTGTGGGTAAATAGATTTAACAGGGTCTTGGTCTGAAGTCTGGATGGCTGCAAGGTTAGGGCTACAGACCAAGATTAAATTTGCATTTCTAATTTCTGTAGCACTCTTGATCCAGCAATCAGGCAGCAACCCTTTGTCTATCAAAGAATCAAAACCAAAAGAATATTGTTCCATTTAAATCTGGCCTAGGTATGCAAGCAATTAAAAATTCAAAATTAACAGATCTGACAACTGAAATTCTTTCTCCTGGGCGTTAATCTCCAGTGGAATATAGAGAAAACCATAAATAAATTAATAAATAAATAAACATATATACCATATATAAATAAAAATATTATTTAACAGCACAGACATCACATTCTGAAAGAGAGGCTTCCAGACTATGTAGTCCTGTTACTATTTGATTATTCAATGCCATCCATAAATGGCTGTGACATGCTGCTTCTTCTGCACTGGAACAAAGAGGATGAAATAAAATTCTGCTGATTTTCCTCATCATTAAAATGTATAAGTTTTGGGTTCTTTTTCTACTAGTAAGGCAGTTTGTGTCGCTGCCAATTATAATCAACATTTAATTAACTTTATAATTGACATTTTGATACATTTGCCCGATATTAGGGACTTACATGGTACAGAACTTCTGTAACCACTCTTTTATCATGCTTTAAAAAAATGTAATTTAGAGTCAGAAAATGCTGTACTTCAAAATGACATTGGCAAAAAGGAAAAACAATCCTGGAGAGAAATGTCAAAATCTGGTAAAGGTTGTGAAGAGTCTTCAGCAACCTGAGGTGTTTGCTCTGTGGACAGGGTTGGGTTCCTGTTCTTTTCAGCCTGGAGTAGGCTTAAATTTATTTTGAAGCAAGTCTTTATCCCAGTACCCCAGTCCTTCTCCCAGCCTCCCTGTTTTCACACCAATCCATGAGCTTTTTCATCTTATTTTCTACCCTGTCCTATTAAGGAAGAGGGACTGCAAAGACTTGTCAAAAAAAACCACGAGATTCGAGATGACAATGTAAATGTGTTATTCGGAGCACAAAAAGGCTCTCCAAAAGTATGTAAGAATATAGCAAATAATATGAGTTTTTATTGGGCTTGGAGAGTTTATATTTAAAAAAAAAAAAAAGTATTTAAAGTGTCCTGGAACACGATTTAAACCTCATCTGTCCATACATCTATAAAAAATGTTTCAATATTCCCATTAAAATGGAATCTAGTCAGTCTAACAGGCACAGGGAGGCTGGGGGACAGTCAGCCTGCAGCTTTCAGGAGCGATTGGGAGTGCTGGGATCACAACCCAACCACCTGCATCCTGCTGGTGGCAGCTGCACAGGAGCCTAAAGGGTTGTCTGATCACAAAGCCTGGTTTATTTATTGCAGATCTATACATTTACAGGGTAGAGAGACACCAGAATACTGATAGAATAAAATGGGCAGAGCAAAATTCCAAACTAAGTGGTTAACAATAATAATAATAGTAGCTAAATAAGTGGCTATTGTCTGAAATAATCTTCAGTGAAGAAGATTAAATTCCTCCCTATAAATTTCTCTAATTGTTATATTTCCCTCAGTACACTTGGTATCCAAGGCATCTATGACAAGGAAATCCAAAATATATTCACAGGTTATTTCCATTACGTTGGTTCTGGATCTTGTGTGCTGTGGTTTCACTGCAAGCTTTCTATTTCTTACCTTCTAAGAAACACTGAGAAATAAGTCCTGTTCCCTTTCTGTTTGAGATTTTGCTAATGTCTTCTCCATAGTTTCCTTTATAGCTTTCCCAAGCAGAATAATCTCAGTTTATTTAATGTATGCATTTGCAGAATGAAATAGATAAAATTTTATTCTTGAAGTCATATTTGTTCCTGTTCTACATTCATTATTTTTACCTCTTTTATTCCCCTGTGGTTTTACACAGTGGTACAATGATATCTTCTCTCTTGTTCTCTTATTATTTTCCTAATTTTTCTCATAATACCTGCTTGCTGTACTCCTTCTAAAGCTGATATTTCCATATAATTATTCATTATATGATTTCAAGAGCACTTTTGTGAGCACTAATATTGGTTTAGAGCCTACCTCGTGCTGGCAGAGCTGTTTCTCATCAGCTGAACCCCTCTTGCCACATTTTTGTGCACACAGCCCTGTGGAAGCTCTCTGAAGGAGCTCCCTGATGGATTCACTCTCTGCATCAGGAAAATTTATATCACTCAGCCTTTGCCACCTCTGTGGTAGCTTTTATTTTGCATGGACACTAATTAGACACCAGATTTAAGTGGGTGAATTCCTGGGGTAGACCTTCTAGGACCCTCTTTGGACACTCCAATATTGGGGACTTCCTCAGAGACACTTCAGCAAAAACAAAAGGTCAGTTTTAACCAATTCTTCTGTCCAGTGCCCTGCTAAGAGGTCCCAGTGAAAGAGACAAAACTTGCATATTTTAAACCATGTTTGTACTCCTAATACACTGTTATTTCACTGTATTAAGTTTATGCACATGTATCCGTTTATACTTTACATTTTACATTTTATATATTTACAATTTTATGCTTTATTGCTGGTAAATGAAGCATTACTGCATTTTTCTTTATCATCACAAACACTGAAAGGAAATTTACCCTGAAATCTGAAAGTATACTTGGGGGTTTTAGACTAAATTATGCTCCCACTTCTTTCCTTCTGTAGAAAAGGAAATCTTATACAAGAGGCCATGTAATGGTGCATTAGATAACAGCAGGATCAGCATAGGTATCCCTTGAAGTAGAATAAAACGTTTTTTCCTTCCCTGTAATCTTTAAAAAACCATCAGAGCAGCAGGACCTATGAGAACCATTCCAGGCGATTCTAACTTGCTGCATATTTTCAAAACAAAACAAGAGATGCACTTAAAAATTACATTTAAAAACATTTTATTAAAACTTCAAAACAGCATTTCTTGAATGGGAGATCAATTATTTTTTTTTTTATTTCACAGAATGCCAGAATGGTTTGGATTGGAGGAGACTTTAAAGCCCATCTTGATCCACTCCCTGCCAAGGGCAGGGACACCTTCCACTAGACCAAGTTGCTCCAAGCCTGTTCCAACTTCATCCTAATTACTTAAAACCAAATGAGTTACTAATGAGATTTTCCTCTTTTCTTCTCTCCCAGTCTTCATCTTGCATGGTTTTGCTTTTCACACCTGCTGTTTATTCTGTATTTATGTTTCTCATTTTCACTTTACACTGATGATAGCAGCACGGATTTTTTCTTCCCTTAGTAGCAGTTCACTGGTCTAGCATTTGAAGAATGTGATTCAATTCACTTTCCAGAAACACCATTAGCTGTCACCTGTATTATGTTTTCCCTTGGGTTTACCTTGATATTACTCAGTAATTTCTCAGCTATTTCAGATCTCCATTGCTGGCAGCTTTTGTACTGTTGCCTGCCATTCACAAAGGTGAAAGTCATTGATAATTATGATGATGATTTGCTCCTCTACTTGCTGTGAGCATGGCTGGGGTGTGTGGCACTGACAAAGGATGTGCTGTTTCCCCATGAAGGCAGTGTCCCAGGGGAAGGGGCTGCCCAGGGACGTGGTGCCATCTCCATCCTCACAGGATTCCCAGCCCTGAGCAGCCAGGTCTGACCCCAGTGCTGTGAGCACAAGGTGGGACAGGACCTCCCCAGGCCCTTCCCAGCCTGAATTATCCATGAGTCCCTGACATCTTCCATTTCACAGCCCAGTGCAGCTATTAGACAAGAATTCGACCACACTCCTGTGCACAAGGAGTAGAAAAGAAAGAGGGAATTCAGAAAGTATTGACATAAGGGGTTTCAGTTTCAAGTAGAGATCTCCTTTTCCAGCTGATAAGAGATGAGGAAGGATCAGGATATACATAAAAATTTTATTCCTTCTGAATGGAAACAAGAAATTACAGATGTGGAAAATCAAACACCAGGAAGCACGAAACACAGGGTTTTGCTGTTGTAAAACAAATTTGTAAATTCATTCATCAAATTAAACTCCACGCCTAGCTTGATGTTTTGGCTTTGATAAATTTGGAATGTGATGTTGAATACTGTTTTTTATTTTCTTAAGATTTGTGTCTCCGTTATAAATGGAAACAATGCAGGAAAAAGACTTCAGGACATGAAAGATTAATCCTACCTCACTTACTCTGACCAGGAGCATTTTTTGATAAATTAATTTCCTTGAGCTGTTAAAGCCTTGCCCCTTCCCATAAATTGTGTCTAATTATGGGTTATGTGTCCAGCCAGCTCTGATCTTCTTTCAAATACCAAATTCTTCAATAAAATTTATCCACATCAAACTTCTTATGTTTAATGATGACAACAATGATGGAATCATTCAGCAGAATTGCTTTTCAAATAGTGATAAAATCAGTATTAAAGCACTGGTGACCTGTACTTTAACAGCTTCCAGGTGGAAGAAAGAAGGATTTTGAAAGTCCTACTGAACATGTGCATACAGAATAACACAGAATACTCATTAAATTCCTCCAAACTCTTACTGTATTGATTAACAGTCAAACTGTCAGGGATCTGACCTATTTGCTCTTCCACATAGCATCCTTCTGACATTTACTGTAAAGAGGAGAAATGTGCCTCCTCTTCCAGTAGGATCTGGTAGCAAATGAGGACAGTCAGACCAGGAACAAAGAAAGTAAGAAACTGGGAGTGGCGACAGACATATTCTGGTTTGCTCTTGGCTCATTTAAAAAATTATTAATTAATTATTATTAAATTATTAAACATGCACACAAAGCTGTTCTTTTATGTATTCTTCAGATCATGGAAATGAGAGATGAGATAGCTGCACTTCCAGCTTTTGCTGTCTCTGGGTGGTTAAATAGCAGGAATTGTTTCAGAAATCCATTCCAAGCCTTCTCCTAAAATCACAGCACCCATGGATCTCCATGGGTGAGGCATCATCACTGGGAGCTGGTGTGTATTGTGCATAAAACAGGAAGGGCTGGCTCCGTAAAACAGGCAGGGGCTGGCCCCATTCCTGGTTTTCCAGAAGAGGAGGGTATGACAGGATCTACAGTCGTTGTGAGTGACAGTTTAGGAACCATAAAAACATCCAGAGCAGCCGTTCAGATCCAGCATTTCCCCTCCCAGCCTGTGTCAGTATGGGGACCAGGGCACAACCCCCAGCTCTGTGCCCACCCTGAACGCTTGAACTGCACTTTTCCTTCTCTTTCAGGTCAGATATTTTTGCCCTGGCAAGGATGAGGCATTAAAGGAAAAGCAGTGGGATTCCAGTTAACATAGCACCCTCTCAATTGCACTATTCACATTAAACAAGCACAGAGATTGATGCAAAGGAGCTGTGCAGACCAATGAGTCAGGCACTCCTGGGTATGGCATGAAATTGTTCTATCTATCACAGGCTGGAGTGTTCTCTCTGTACTGCACGTGTAAAAGTACATTAAATTGGGACTATTGTACTGTGACATTTCTATTCCAGACAATTGCAGTTAAATCAATGCACGTTTTATCATGTCTTTGGATGTCTAGAAATAGTTTCGTCCACGGTGCCTTGTCAAACACTTTGGCATGAACATTTTCTCAGGAGGGCTCTGTAATTCTGCATAGCTAACCCAGACTGTGGTAAAAAACCCTGTCTGGGTCAGAAACATTGTTATTCACACACTGCTGCTGCTCTGGTGTGGGAGGAATTCAGGAGCACTCTGCAATTCCTGCCAGCAAGAATAAAAGTGGGATAAAGCTCTTCCCAGCTCTTAACCACTACTGGACTACACATGGCCTGGCTGCTGAAGACAACATCGATTTCTGACAGCAGAACTGGAGTAAAATCTGATTGGGATGAACCAGAATTTGGGAATTCACCTTTCCTTCATCTGGGTAACAAAGCAGAAGCAGGGCAGAAGTGAATTCCTGATCCTCATCTCTATTTAGGCCTGAATCAGAATGAAAAACAGAACAAAGGATATTAAATCCCATTTCTCAAGTAAAGCCAAAACGCTGAAATTATAGACAATGCTAAGCCCAAGATATCTGCAAAATGTGCAATTCAGGTGGGTCTTACTCTGATATATTTTCTGCCATTAAATTTCTGAATTTAAAAACACCATCCAAGCACAGATCCAAAGTCTAATCTGTAAGACCCAAAGGACACAAACAGGGATGGAAGAGGCTGTTAAAATGAGAAATTGCCATCTAACTTACAGTAATCATGTGAGCAACCTAGGATTAAATACAACTGGCTCTTGTTCCCCAGTTCAAGACTTCTTTGCCTGTTTGATATACTAGGAGTAAATACAGCTTTTAAAAATCAAACAAAACTAATTTATTAATGTATTCTTAGCACTTTAAGAATGATTAATGGTAATTTTCTAGCTTTACATTGGCAATGTTTAGCAGAAAGCTATTAGAAAATCACTGCATAATGACACTGCTGAGGTATTTGCTGTTCTAACAGCAACACTGGAGAGAAAGATTCTGGACTCAGAATTTATACTCATGTGGCAATTAGCTGTGAAGGTTGGTAGTGAAATAGCTGGGTTCTTTTCCTTTTAAAATAAATGAGAACAAGGTTTTTGAAGAAATTGAAACAATATCTTCTGGGTGGAATACAGTTACTTTTTGAAGCGACAGAAACTCTCACATAATCCAGGAATTGTGGGAAATTGATATAAATGTGAATATAACATTTACTATTGGAGATTACAACAAGGCATCCCAAGTTCTTAGAAGTTTTCTTCACAATCAACAGCTTTTGATAAGCCTGGACTTGGCAATCTTGGAGGTTTTTTCCAGTTTTAATGATTCTGTGATTCTGAGGGAATGAAAGGACACCAGATCTCAGTGCCAGTCACTCATGTTTCTCACCAACCAATTAGGTGGATAAAAATTGAAACATTTCCTCTCTTCTCCACAGAAATTCTAACAGTCCCCAAATGCTTCTTTGGAAGATTAAAGTAACCAACTGTATTGAAGGTGTTACTTGGTCTTGGCACAATATTAAGAATATCACAAAATTACCCCAACTCAGCTGGATTCCAAGTACTGCTGTTCATTCCCTTTGCAAAAATAAGCAGGAGCCCACAGTGGAGCATAAGCACATCCAAGTGACACCAGTCAGTGAAAAAGGACAACAAACATAACAAAAACAGAAAATAATCCTTGATTTGTGTTTAAAGATACTTAATAAAAATTGACATCACGAGTGCAGAATAGGAGCAGCTGACTGAACCAGTTTTTAAGGAAGGGATCTCTGGGTAAAGGAAGTACTTATATGACTCCACTACAAAGTGCCCTTGCTCAAAAATTGGATAAAAAGGAAATATTAGGACACGGAGCAGATTTATACAGGTTTCCCTGGGCTTCTTTCCCTTTTCCATTCTTAATGGTTCTGTGGGTTTATTGTCAGTCCAAGCTGAAATGAATCACTCCCAATCTGAACAGGAGACTATAATGTCGTGGTCATGGAGAGGCAGACACGCAGACACCATGCTGGAAATATAGAGATGAATTCTGAGTGCCCATGAAGCAGCCCTTCTCCACTCATCCAGCCGAGGACAACAATAATGGTCACAGGTCTGGAAACCATGACTCGAAAGAAATGACTGCAGAAAATGTGAAATTTAGGGAAATGGCTGAAATTATTTTTAAGACTCCTCAGTCATATTTGCTGGAGGAAGAAGAATTCATTTTTCTATATGCACATAACCAGAACAAAAGGAAATCTGGAATGAGAAAGGTACAAGTGAGGCACTAAGAAAAACAAACAAAAAGAAGCCCACAGTTCTTTATTAAAGAGGGTCACTAGCAAGGAGTAAGTTACCTGGTGATTGTGGACTCTATTTTCCCTGGTCTGATGAATCACATTTATTTAGACTTGACCACTGTAAATGTAATGAAAATTATTTAGGCCAACTGGACAGAAATAAACTCTATGATTCCATAAGCACAAATTCTCCCTTTATCTTTAACCAGGAATGGAAAGAATCTGCAGGGAACAGGCAGAAACTGCAAAAATCAGGGAGCAAAGAGGAGAGAGGGAGTGAAACTTCACTTCAAGTACAGTTAATTTAATGTGATTCTTAGAGAACACCTTTCCGTCATGTCCTTCTGCAGTGCCCAGCACAATGAATTCCTAATTGAAGGAAACAATCACTAAATAAATGCAAACTGTGTAAAAAACTCATGTGGTCCTGCTGGATGTGTTGATTCTACAGGCTGATAAATTGCAGGGTGATGAATGTGTTTTGTAATTTATTTTTGGCCAAAAGGATGAAATTTGCTTTATAGCTTTTTTCTCCTCTCTTGAATGACAAAAAAATCCAGGTAATATGCTGCCAAAGTATTTCAAGTCTCATTTAGCACTTGTCTACTGCAAGTAGGGTCTTTATGTGTTGTCACAAAAGAGTGATACTTCTGGACCCTGGAATTCCCAAACCAAGAATGAAATTACAAGATTACTTCAGCTGGAATGGGATTTTACACCCTTGACTTTTGAATAATGGCAGTAACTTTAAATTGTAAATATTAGAATGGCAATATTCAGGTTGCTTTACCTTTGCTTTCTATCCATATACACAGATAAAATCTAGTTCTTCACTCCACTATTCAAGCATCCCAACAATTTTTCTTCAGAGGAACAAATCCACCATTTGCACTGAAGAAATTATAGTGATTCAATGGAGAGTATCAATAGCTGAAAAAAACCCCACCGTCTGTTAGCATCCACATCTCCTATCCTTGTAAAACTTGAAAAAGCTCAGGGAACTTGCCAGAAATCTTTCCTTAGACCTCAAAGGCATATGAACAAAATATATATAATAATTGCCTGGCAGAACTAGGAATGTAGACACATTTATAACTTGCAGCAGCAGAACAGAATACCTAATAAAAACCTGTTCTAAAAGACATTTTTAATGAAGCTGATCATCAGCACTGGAAGCTGGTCTCCAGTAACAATTAAGAAAAAATTGCAATAGAAGGAGCGACTTGCAGTGTTACAACAAAAGAACATGCTATAATCTTTCTCTCCCTCTGTGTTCTCAAAAGAAAAAAAAATAAAACAATGAGTTTCACAGATTATTTACAGATTTTCTGTTCTTTGTGCAAAATATATGTCACTTTGTAAGTGACAGTAACAGGCTGAAAGTTTCTTTTTCTGCTACATATGATCTTTCTAATTTGTGATCCATAGTTCAGGCACCTGTGATTTTACATTATTCCCAGTTCAAATCCAACTGAAACACTTGCACATTTTTATGGCTGTAAGTATTGATAGCAGCTTTTTTTGCAAGGATGGAAAATTCTGAGATGCACTTTTATAATCCCTACATGTAGAAACCTTTGCAGAAGACCAACCAATAAACAGTGGAACAAGAACTCAGTGAGGCTGGAGCTGGATAATCTTTAAAGTCCCTTCCAACCCAAACCATTCTGTGAAATGGTTCATGGATAAAACACTCCTGCTTTCTTCCACATCCTGATTAACCTGGTACAACATTCCTGCCTCTCTGGAAACCTTCACTGAAATCAGCAGGAGTAGGATGCCTTCAGACTGGTGGGTTGAGCCATCTTTGTATTCTTGGTTTTAAAGTACTCCTAATTTTTTAATTTCCTTCTACCAGATTTGCACACAGCCTTTCTTCATTGTTTGAAATGTTAATTTTATTAATAAATGTTGGATGATGCACACATGCAGTACATGACATAAGTAGAAGATTAGTGATTGTTAAAAATAATTTTTAGACATGTTGATTGAAAACAAATAGCTTCACTTTCATTCTAATTGATGTAATCTATTACCATGGTGCAACTTCTATCCATGACTGTTTCTAATTAGCAGTCTGCCTAATTAAAAGTGCACTGATAACTTCTCCCTGGAATCTCCCTTGCAGGAGCTCAAGTCCATCCATGCTGAGTGACACAAATGAAACGCAGACAGTGGGAATGGAACATTTCAAATATTTAAAAGACAATTTTTGTTAGGGGGAAATAATGGTGGGTGGATTTTCCACTCTGTTTGGAATGAAAGAAAAACAGAATGTAAAGACTCTTTTATTCCTCTGGTTACCAGGTTGTCAGACAATCATTAAGGCTGAAAACAGATCATTGAGTCCAAACATTAATGCAACACTGAACCATGAAAGGTTTGAAGGCTTGAGGTTAAAATCAGCCTCCATAAATGAACAGAGTGTTGAATTACTGACACTGTTGTACTGCAAGCAGAACCAAACTGACATTAACTCACACAGGCCTTTAAATACACCAGGACTTTAGTCAGTGCATTTAAAGTTATTATTTATAGACAGTGCATTTTGAAGACATCCTGCCTTCAATTAAAGATAAACCAACACAGGACCTTCCAAATGCAGGGATTCTGGAATGAATAATCTGAATGCACTTCTGTCATTTTGAATTTGACTCCCCTTCTCTTGTATTTCCTTCCCATTGATGAGTACCCTACTGAGCTTTCTGGGCCTCTCCAAAGTGCTGACCAGTGGCCACCTAAATGGCTGGAACAGGGAACAAAGACAGGAAATTCCATCAATCTTAATTTAGGATGGAAACTTGGAGTGCCACTTCAGCCACAGTGCTAAGCACGGGTTTGTCCTTTGTTCATTCTGAATGTTAATAAAGTCAGCACACATGTGGCAGTTTGGAGGAAGGAAAAGTGAACAGAGCCCCCATCTGTGTCCCTCTGTGGATCCAGGAGGTTGGGAAGCTCAGAAATGCTCTGAACTGAGTTTGTTACCAGATACACAGAGATTTCCTCCAGGGCTTTGTAGAAGCCTTCCTGCAGTGACTGCTAAAATAATTTCTTTATTATATTCAATCCATTAGCAGGGGCCAGCATTTAGCATCCTTGAAACTCAGCAGCAGTCATTAATCACAGCTCAGGTGATAATAATGAATTATCTCTGCTTTCTTGGTTCCAGGACCAAGCAACAAACTGTCTCCAGTGGTCTCCTGAGCTCTCCATGGACAAAGTCCCGGCCAGGTGATCCACAACAATTTTATGAACAGTGAGGGCACCAGAACAAAATCAGATGCTTTGCATCCACACTTGATTCAACACTCAGATAATATTGAATCTAAAAATCCCTTGGTGAACTTATAAGCATCTGGACACTCATACTCCCTATTTTACTTTTTTTATAATTAATCATGATTAATGAATAAGCAAGAAAAGTGTCTGGATTTAGCACCTGAATAACATCAGTAGCAAATGTTTAACCCATAAAGTTTCTTGCTTTCTTCTACTTTCAGTCTTATCCTGTTATAACCTTATTCAATTATAGTTGAAAAAGCCTTGAATCCAAGTACAGACAGTATTTTTGAGCCTATGGATTAATAAATGTATAACTGAAGTATTTTGTTTTTCATTATTCTTTTGAAATAGTGAAATAAGAGCTTCAAAGGAAACAAATGACTGTGGCCAAGGTGGAATCAGCGGCAGGCAGACTTGGTGACCAGACAGGTTTTCAAACACAGCAATGGTGTGATAGCACATTTGAAAAGCTATGGGGATATTGCACATTTATTTCAAATAAATTAAATAATTTTAAAGTGCTGTATCAGAGTATATTGCTTAAATGTCATCAAATGTTTCTACAGGCACTTATCTAATCTAAATGAAGGCCATTCCTCAATGATTTAATGATATGAAGAAACAAATTCAGACTCAATTTCCTATTTTTTTCTACATAAAAACTTTACAGTAATCCACTCTTTATAGAAGTCTCACACACAGAAAATCCAATCAAAGACATGCCAGTACTGATACGCTGTAAGAAAACTGTTGTTATGGAAGGTTAAATAGGAATTGGGAAGCAACAGTTTGGTCTAAAAAGAACTAAAACCAAAAGGGTTTCAAAATCTGGGTGGGTTTTTCTTTCTAAAGAAGAAAACCCCAAAAAACAACAACAAAAAACCCCCCATATTTTTTAATAGGAGAAGTGGATTCCACATGGAATGATTCTAAGTTTACTGCTTTATTTTTCTTTGTCATCATTTGTAGACTTAAAAATGCAACAAAAATCTCTGGGTTTAGGCACATCTCTCCTTGTTTGATCCTATCAGAAATTTGTGCCCTGTGACAGAAATTACTCCACATTGCACAGAATATGGAAGTGTGAAAAATCCTAAAACAAATTTTTGTGTGTGAGTTCTACATTTAATTCCTTTCAGACCTCCTGTCCAAACAAAGGTACCAGGGATCTCCAGGGATGACATTTAACAAGTGAAAAGAAAGCAGAAATGGGGTCTCCAAACTACTACTAAATTCCTTTGGGAGGGAGGGAGGAAAGAAGGAAGGAAGGAAGGATAAATAGAATCAGGCAGTGGTACCAAGTGAAAACAATTATTTTAAGTCAATAGCAAAGAGCACCAGTTTGGTCCCAGGACTTCACGACACCCAGTTTGCTCTAGATTAATTTTAATTAGATTAATTGAAAGCCTGCTAATTCAAGAGACATGTAGCCAGAGCAAACAGAGATAACAGAGTCTCAGTGTGGACTTTGAGTCCATCTGGCTTCTAATCCAGGCTTCAAAAGGACTGGTCTGAAGGAGATCTTTGACAGCAGGAAGGAGCCTATAAAACAGTGAAAAGCACGGACAGCATTTCCTCAGCAACTGCATTTTGCTTTTCTTCCTGGTGCTCAGCTTGTCCCTTTCCCTTCCCATTCCCAAAGGATTTCAGCACTGCCCTGGGAACACCATTCCAGCAGGATGCTGCCTTCAGTTCTTTTTCTGAGCCCTTAGTGGGATTTCTGGTTCTGTTTGATCTGGCATGGACAAAAATTGCCACCAAGCTGAACACAGGGCTCCACAAGGTGGTTTCCTGAGTTCTTATTTTTTCTGCAGTGAGACATCAAAAGCAGGAAACTCTAATAAAAATTGATTTTTATTCTTAAAAGGCTTAAGCTTTTATGACACATAAGTGTTATAAATACCCTCTGTGAATGTTTATATTTTTCTTTTGTATTAAATGTGTGTTTTAATTAAATAGAATGATTGTTTGATTGATTGATTGAAAAGCAAAGTTGTATTACAGCAGAAATTTAATACCTAGGAGACTTTTTCTACTAATTCTGAATTAGTTTCTACTGCCATCAGAACTTTGAAATGTGCTCTGTTTAATGCTCTGCTATCATTTCCCACAGAATGAGAAATGTACAATAATGGTTTTAAGGCTTTGAGCTATTGTCAATATTGAATATTATGGTGTTAAAAGCAAATTAAATTTGAAATGACAATTTTTTTTCCATCCCCAAAAGGGTAAAAACAGAGCTAAGTTTTACATAAAAACATAAGGGCCATGAAACACGACTGAGTTATCTCAACTAAATACTGGGCACCATTTATTTTATCAGAATCTTCAATAATTGAGATAGGGAAACATTAGTATAGCAGTCATTCTTTTGTATTGATCTAAGACTATTTCAGAGCGTGTGTGATTCTCTGATATACTTCAGCTAATATAATGCAAAATTTCAAATTACATTATAGTAATGATGTGACAGTACACTGAATTGTTTGCAAAAAATACTGTTAGCTGTGTTTCCTCCATAATCTGTGTTAATAAGATGCTGAAATATGAAATGGTTGTTGTTTGACTCTTAAAAACAAAATTGGCATAGCTGCACCTACTGATATTGCCAATTCATGCCACTCATTTTGACTTTTGATATAATTCTATTGTTCTGTGTTTCTGGCATGTTTCCATCCACCCAGGAGTTGCCTCTCCTTGTGAGAATAGAATTTCACTGGAATTATATGATCAATTATCGGTAAAACACTATCCTTGAGAATTTAAATGGAGTGCAGTAATAGAGAAAGTTTCTGAGGTCAACACACAGAAAAATCCAATAAAATTGGATTTGCTCTTCTCTGCTATGAAAATTTACTTTAAGGTCTTGTTACAATTTAGATCTCTTTGGTAATGTTGGTATAACAGCAGCTTTTTCTCCCACTTCAGACTTCAAAAAGGAAAGTAAACACTATGAAAAATAGCAGTATCAATGTGGATATAAAAGAGGAATGTGCAAGTGTAATCTCCAGCATAAAATTCAAGATGACATCAGCACGCTGGTGTGTCCTGCCCAGGCTCCTCAGGAAGTCCCAGACCTATTGCAGACTACCGTGAAGCTGAGAGAAATTAAATAATAAATAATTTTATGTCACAAGGAATGAAACCCAATGAAATCTGGCTCTCACAAGACTTTCTTCAAGATCTGCAAATCTGATAATTGTGGACTCATGTCTCATCTCTGATTTCTTTCATGAAACTTATACTGTCTTGTTATGTCTTTAATCCCAAAGTTTCAGTATTCCTGTCTCTTAAGCTTAAATTTATTCCTTGACTTGAACTTAAGTCCTAGTTCAGTGAACTTAAAGTTCTGGTTACATCATTTGCCAGACAGTTAAAGTTATTTAAATGTACTAAAAGGAAATGGTGATAATGAACTTAAACAAATGTGTTTAAAGGTATCCGAATATTTAGGAGGTACAAATGCCTGCCTTGAACGTGGTGCTTGTAACTCAGGGCTAAACTAACAGTACCAGCCTTTCCTTCTTGGCAGGATGTTTAATGTTTCTGTATTTAAATATATTAGATATGTGCAGTAAAAATAATCAGGTTTAACTCAAGACAAACCAAGAGACTCTTCTATTCCCAGAATCACAGAATATTCTCAATTAGAAGGGACCAGTAAGTATCATCAAATCCAACTCTGCAGTGAATGGCCCATATGTGGATCAAACTCCAAACCTGCCCTTGATGCCTTAAGTTTCAGCTTTTCTATTTTTCAGATTCTGGGCTGGTTCAGTGTGTAGTTCTGGCTTCATATTAAGGGTTGGGAAGCTCTCTTCACAGAGTAGGGAGACAAAACAATTCCTTTCTAGCTTGGGACCAAGGACAAATTTTAGGCCCAAGAGTGTAAACAACAGGGAAGGAAGAGAGGGAACAAGGAGGATGGAGCTTCATAACCTGAAGCTGTAATTAGACAATTAACTCCAATCTGCTGATGAACCAAAACCTATAAAAGCGTGAGGCCTGGTGACTGGGTGGCCATTTTTGCGACCATTTTGTGGTTTGACTTGGGTGTAGGCCCGGCGGGGTTCCTGCACTGCCCAAGCTGGATCCTTTCAATAAATATATTTTATTCTTTTATTCTACCTAGTCTCTGTTTCCAGGTCAGCCTTTCCAGGCATCACTCTGCCTCATGATTATTGTTGCAGTAATTCAGAGACTCATCCAGAGACTAAAACACACTCCCTGAATTTTGTTCCAGTCCTTGTCAGCCAGAAATAAAAGAGCTCTAAATGCACCTTAAGCACTACTGCAGTTTGCACAGGCAGATATTGGCATGGTTCCAGTTACTTGCTGCAGGTATTTGTAATAAAGATGGATTATCAACTCCTCATATTCCTTATGTCCTCCAGGGCACAGCTAATCCAAACAGATGCATCTGGACATTGCAATGAATTAAGTAGTAGTTTTTATTGCAAAGCCCTTAAATTAGATCATGTAGAACTAGCCATTGAAAAAAAATAAAAACATAGTCAAAAAAAGAAATTGAAACTCTATGATACAGACACTGGACCCACTGAATGTAAGACGTAAATTTTACTCAAGAAGTAGATCTGGTCTAAGCCCACTGCCATTTGTCAGCTGGAATTTTATGTGTTTCTTAATTTAATTCGCCTTTAGTATAACAACTAAACTATTTTTAAAGGGGAAAACTCAGTCATCATGTTTAAAACTGGTAGAGATTATTCCAACTCACTTTTCCTTGA
Organism: Phainopepla nitens; assembly: GCA_013400175.1. Classification (NCBI taxonomy): domain Eukaryota; kingdom Metazoa; phylum Chordata; class Aves; order Passeriformes; family Bombycillidae; genus Phainopepla; species Phainopepla nitens. The sequence continues at coordinate 44,901 of VXBQ01012333.1, forward strand.
TATTTTTTGAAATTCTGGATGAAATCTTTGAATCAACAACAGTTTGACGTATCACAGGATATGAGTCCTCCAGGCAGTCCTTCAAGCCCCTGTCTACAATCTGGCCTCAGCTGGGAGTTTTATTAATATCCTTCATCTTCAAGAACCAAGGCCTTTGGCTTCAAATTTTAAGCTTAATATTTTCTCTGCATTCATGAAACAGCTCCTCTGCTTGGTTTCCTGATTGTTTTGGTTGCCAGTATTTTTATTTGAATTTTTTTTAACTTTTTTTTGCATCTTTTACAGCAGCTTTCTGGCTCTTATGCCACATTCCCTTCTCTGAAGGTGATGGTGAGCGTAGGGACAGGCCTCCTGCCATCCCAATGGAATGTGACATGAAAAGGAAGATTCTACATTTTCAATATTCTTTCTTTCCAAATAAAGGACCAAAAGGCAATGTGACCCAGTCAATATGAAATCTAAAAGAGACTACAGATCCCCCCAAATACATGTACCAGAGCTCCCCTTGCTATAATAACATTGCACACACATGGTTGTGATCTATCAAAAACTTCCCTTTAAGTAGTGTTATTACTTCCTAAATAAACAGAAACTAGATAAAGAAATAAGACCCCAATGGTTTGTATGCATTCCTTGAATGTCATCACCCATTTCATAGATATTTGTACTACAGAAAGAAAAGGCATCATATAAACTCAATAATAGAGGCATAAAAATTCAGAAATTACTAAATTCCATTTTTTTTAATATCTTCTGAATACTCAGATTATGATTCCATTTTAGCAAAAAGCAGTATTGAGCTGGGTGAAATTAGAGAAACCATTGCCTCTCAAAACAGTGGGTATTTCTGTGAAGGTTTTTTTGGTTGAGTTGGCAATTTCAGATAACAGTCTTGGTAATGAAAATGTTGAAATAACTTTAACAGCCCAAATGGCACCACTGCAATAAACTGCAGCATAAAAATTCAAACTCTGTTAGAGCATATAAGCTTGGCTTAAATAGAGCAAAGCCTTACTTAAGTATCATCTCTTTTATTTGTTTGGATTCAGCATATTTTGAAAACAGAGATGTGAGCTAATATAAAAAGAAATAATGATTGTTGGGAGTTGAGTCCTTCCCTTTCTTTACATCAAAAATAGACTGTGAAATGGAGCGTTGCCTCAAAAACACCTCCAAGCAATAGAGGAATAATACAGCCACCCATAAAGCAACACATTATCAGAATCAGCTCCTTTAATGGCTTCATTTTCTTCTTCTCAAAGTCTCCCCCATAATGAGATCTAACAGAGTCAATTCATTCCCCAAGAATCAAAATATTGGTATCTGCTTTAACTTTTTTTTTAGGTACTTTTGCTTACTTTATTTTCTTAAAGTAAGACAGAAAAAAATTAAAAAACCTCAAGCAAGCAAACAAATAAAAAAACCTTAAAAACCACAAAACACTCCAAAAAGTAACAACTACAATACAGACATAAAGAATTTCTTTTTCTCAAAGGCACAGCTCTACTTTACATCCTGGCTGTGACCAACAAAGCCATCAGCTCAGGAAAACAGTCTCATTCAGATGGCAAAGGGGATTTCAGGGACTTCTGCATGCAAAATGAGTCTGTAATAACAGAGTTCCTAAAAAATTTTAGCTGGCAAATCCTTACTCTGAGCTATGAGGTTTCAGACTCATCTGCATGGTAATCCAGCTTTCCTCCTGGTTTGTGTTATGATACTTCATATTGTCACAAAGCCTTTTTGATAATCAAAAAATTATTCTTCAGTAAATCCCACGCACTGTGTGTTAGTGAGACAGAAATCAGTCATCATTAGCTCCATCACATCACACTGGCTGTGCTGGAGTTAATATAATAATGAAGTTAATATAAACTTCACATCACAGGTTTAATAACATGTCTGTTAATTACAAACAGACAGAGAGACACAGACAGGGAGGGATGAAGCAAGAGATAGGAAAAAAATGAGAGAGGAAAAAAATTGCCAGTGGATTTTTAGGTGAGATGAGAAGCCATTTGTGGTGTAACATCCCAACTCCACCACCAGTCAAAATCTGGGACCACATGGGTCTAGTGAAACAGGAAAGCAAGGGGAGGCTGAAGGACCATTTTTAAGCTTTCTGCTGTTTTCCCTGATGTGATGAAATTGCTGAGGTGTGTGTGTGCACTGCAATGTCCTGTTTGAGCTTAACCAATATTCCTGCACCCCAGTGGCAATGTGTCCCTCTACTTTTCAGTCCCTGAATGCAGCACAGGCTCTTTCCAATAAAGGAAGTGCTGAGCAACCTTACAAGAACTTTGTGTACAGCCACACACTTCATCAGTGCAGCACTGAATCTCGGACTTGATGGCCTTGGAGGTCTTTTCCAACCTCAGTGATTCCAATGTATCACATTGATCATTCCATGATCACAATGATTCTGTGTATTCAGGGATAAATTCATCCATGTATTCAAGGTTCCATCCATCTTGTTAACCACAAACAGTCCCTGAGGGTTTACTGAAGAGGGGACACAGCTCTAAATGTTGCCTTTCTTTAGGGATAAATTCATCCACCAGCCAAATTATTCATGGAACTGAAAAAGTAACAGCTCTACTAACAGATCTTTAAGTATCTGTGCCCAGAGAAGCTGTGGCTCCCCCATCCCTGGGAGTGTCCAAGGCCAGGTTGGACAAGCTTGGAGCAATCTGGGATGGTGGAAGGCATTCCTGCACATGGCAGGTGGAACAGAGTGATCCTTACAATCCCTTCCAACCCAAACCATTCTGAGCTTTTATGATTCCATGCAGAAAGAGAGAAAAGGCTAGAAGGAGATGAGAACACTCACATTGTTGGATGGAGACTAGAATAGCTGACATGTGCATGCAGATCTCTGTGTGGAGAATGCTCCTGCCTTTTCAAGGACTCTGAAGGTAAAGCTGAGGGAGAGGAAAACTGAGGGAGGAGGAACTCACATAGAGGATAAAGGAACAGTGAATAAAAGCAACACAGGAAAAAAAACTTTTAATGGAAAAGGCAGGAAACTTAAAGTTTCTGAGTAGTTTTAAGGGTACTTAAGGCTAAAAGGAAATGTATTCTTTCCTGCTTTTTAATCTGTCTTTGATAAAACAATAGATTACTCCCCTCAGGCATATATTTTACCCGAGTATATCCTGATAGCCATTAGCAGGTCATGTATCTTGTTTGACTGTCAACATTCTGGAAGAAACATTTGTGAAGGCTTTGCAAGCATTAATGTAACACCAGGATACATCTTCACAGAGCCTGGTAAATAGATACAAGAAATTTCTTTCCAAATGCAAACTGAGGAGAAGAATTTAAAGCAAAATATCTTGTATTTCCAATCTCATTATATCTACAGTCTGCTTTGGTACATCTGGGTAACATCAGGCTGAGAAAATGCAGCACGGAATGGTTTGGGTTGGGAGAGACTTTAAAACCCACAGAGTGCCACCCCTGCCATGGGCAGGGACACCCTCCACTATCCCAGGTTGCCCAGCCTGGCCTTGGACATCATTTGTGCTCTGTTCTTCTTCCCTGAGTGTTGTGGGACTGCATCCCCCTCTGGGAGGACTGTGCCTTTGCCTACCTCAGCTCCCAGCTGGAGACACCAACTCAAAAATAAAGGCTAAACTGCCAGAATTGCTCCTTCAACAACTGTGTGAAAGGCAGGAAATGGCAGGTTATTTATTTGCTTCCATTCCCATCATTAATAGTAAACTGAGAGTTCCTGTGTTCGACTTTATGATCACACTCCATTGGAATTTTTGCAGCTGAGATGTAGGAATGAATATCTGCTCAGAGTTCTGTCAAGTTTTGCTTTATTCACTTCATTTTTTTTCTTTTCCAAAGTCATAATGAAAAAAAATCTTAATATTGTGAACTCATTATGTGCAGGGGAAAAAGGAATAATGGGATTACTTGATCAAAATATTAGATTTATACAAGTATAGAGACTTCTAACTTTTCACTCTTTATTCATCGTAAGAAACAGTGAATTTCATGGAATCACAGACTGGTTTGGATTGGATATCTATTTCCTATGGGCAGGAAAAATATCTGCTTCTATGAATTAAACATTTTTCCAAATCTAACAAATGATCTCAGCTCAGCAATACCTGGACACTTATAGCTACAGCTTTGCATTTTCCAAGTGCATTAACAACATCCCGCTAGCACAGCCAGGGTGGTGAAGCTGCCCTGAGCTGCTTATCTAGATTATAGCTCTCACTCCAGTTTTTACCAACTTCTTAACTGATGTCATTTTGCCAGATTTTACCCTAAAAGATAGGAAGGGATGTGTGTACAAAGTGCTTCCAAAGGGGAGCTCTGAAACACACAGGGCAAAATAGACAGGGAACAGATACACTTAGAGCTCATCTCTGCAAGGCCTGGGCAGCTCAAAATCTCTGCTCACTCTTGCCAGGTTTATGTTTATTGCTATTATTTTAAAGGTATTGAGGGAGTACAGGAGCAAAGGAGAAATGTCATATTATACACATAGACTGAGGGTAATTTTTTTGCCAATGGCTCTTAAATAACACAGTATAAACCCATTAATCCCATTCTCATTTTATCTTAAGTGCTAACTGCTTAACTGAGATTGATCCCTCTCAGGTAAAGATAATGGCCAGGGGATTTCAAGTGGCAAAACCCCCTATTACAGTAAATTAAATTTGTATAGGTGGACATTAATGGATTATTTTATTAGACTAAGCACAGCAGATATTTAGTCCACTTTCTAAAATATATGATTATGTAGTCACTGGTTATATCCATGGCAGGAATATTCCCACAGGAGGTACATTAGCAGTGGAACTCAGACCAGGATCTCTCCTCCTTCTCGTGCAATCGCTGAAGGAAACAGAAGCTGACACCTGAACATTCCTTCAGATGAAGAGAGTGCTGAATTATTACCCAAATTTTAATGAATTTCATTATTAAGTTCTGACTCTACATGCAGGCAAACAAAGCTCTTCTCTGAAAGCTTCACTTTGGTGTTTCATGTATAATAAATTTTATTTTCCTTGCTTTACTGATTTATTCCAGTCCATCTCTTCTCTCCTGTGAAGGGACAACAAAAATTGTGTTGTCTTGCTGTGTCATCCCTTTGTCTGTCCCTTGTCCCTGTCTGTGTTCAGGGTGTAAGGACAACGTGGAATTCCAAATTCACTCTGGGCTGGCCCTGGGGACGTGGACAGGCAGCACCTTTGTCAGGCTGCTGGGTTTGGCAGCTCCAGAATTTCCTCACTCACCTTCCAGACATTCTGGAGGGGAAGAAAAGGTAAAAGATACAATGGCATCATTGGTTTCCTTTAGCAGGCAGCATCCCCTTAATTTCCTAACTTATTTTCTGTGTTTTAAACTACACAGGTGATTTTAAACTACAATAGAAACCAGATGTGTAACATGCCTAGAAATTCACCTCTCTGTGCTCTGAGATGTGTGTTTATCTTGTGAGCACGGCTTGTATTTGTATCCACTTTTGCAAACTGCCACCAAAAAAATCGTGTAAAATGTTGATTTATAACACGTTTTATGTATAATATGTTTTCATGCTCACCCACCTCCCTGTTTTTCATACCGGCTGACCAGCATTTCAGCGAGGATTTAAGGATTTGGGGTTATTTTACATAAAACTGTAATTTTAAATCCACCAGAAAGTCGGGATTTTCAGACAAAGGGAATACATAATCTCGAATGCAATGCAGGCAAAACCAGAGATAAGTCTGTGCAGAGCTGACAAAAGGCAGGCGAGGATGGAGCTTCTTGCAGTTCCTTTTGTCAAGGTAAGTGTGACCATAATGAACACCAGGTGTGCAATTCCTGACAGAAACAGAAACAGTGATCTTCTATAGAAGGCAGAAATCCATAATCTTCAGCATGAATTCTAATCTGGTTACTGATTTTCTGAACATGAACACAAATTACTGATGCAGATGACTTGATTTGTAGGATTTTCCTAGCAGAAATGTGTGATTGGGAGCAAAGATTACCCTATAAACCCCTCAAAGGAGAAATATCATAGATGAAGAATATATTTAAGCAAAGTGCTGCCACAATTAAACAGGTACACTAATAATTTTTAAGTATATTTAGACTGGAGATTAATAAAGGATTTTTGCCACCTTGAGAAGGCATTTAAAGGACATTTCAGCATATAATATATTTTGGAAGCATATGCAGTGTGCTGTTAATTTGGAGAAGGACTGTAGGATCTGATGTGGTAATCCAGTCAGTTACTGAGAAGGCATCTTCTATTTCTATTCTTTTAAAAAAATGAGAAAAAGCTTGATTATGTTCAATGTTATGTTTGGTTTTAGCAGCTTTCTTTGTGTAAAAGACATTAACCAGATGCAGCAAAGTCCAAAGATTATTTTTTCAATACCATTTTTTCAAGTTCTATACAGTATATGTTGAATGATTTCTGACTGTTTTTCTAATCTTTAGTTTTACTTAGGCCATGCCTTCAAGACTTCTTGTTCATTGATTTTTCTCACATCTCAGAGGACTGAAAATCCTGTGGTGAGCGTTACTTACATGAAGAACAAAAAGAGGCTTTCACAAAATCTTGTGATAAGTCACATTGACAAGACTATGTAACTCCAGGGATGATTTTCATCATGAGCAATGGTATTTTGTAAATGCGTGAGCAGGATTATCATTGGTGGTATTAAAAACAGTATCAGCAACTCACTGGTCCTTCACATTATTTCTAAGTGACAGTTTTTGAAATATTTATTTTTAATATCAGCATACAGAAGCTTTAAAAAAAATTTCCATTAATAAAAGTTTCATTTCCATAAGCTAATTTTTTCCTCACTTCCTCAAGCATTCTTATATTAGTCATTCCTTACAGGTACTTTTTGCTTGCATATGTTGTGTGAGTTCATTAAAAATACAGAGAAAAACGAATAGCCACACTCCACTATAATTACATTTCTCTAGTAGTGCAAAATAATTGTAACTGCTTCCTGACCAGCAGCATTTTCTCATTCCACTGATCCTTTTTGTCCTCCCTGCTTTCTAGCTGCTCACATTCTTTTCTTCTGCACCACGTTTGATCCCTTCTTTTGCTGTTCTACTAAATATAATATATTTTCCGCATTCCCATCATCCCTTAATGCATCCCATAAAATTTTTCACCCAATCCCCTTCAATATCCCATGGCAAGGTCATACTTTTCCATGATACTTTTGATTTTTCCCATCTTACCAGCCACAGAGGTCTGTCTGATCCTCTCCAAAGTGGGGTCTGGAGCAACCTGGTCTGGTGGAAGGGTCCCTGCCCATGTCAGAGGGTGGCACTGGATGGGTTTTAAGGTCCTTCCAGCCCAAACAGTTCTGGGATTCTGGGATTTTATGAAAATGCTGAGAGGTCCCTTCCACTACCTACCCATCAGGGATCTGAGGGAAAGCGCAGGTATCCAATATTTTCTCCATCATTCTCCTGTTAGAGTTTGTCCATGTAAATGTCATTTATTTCCTGCTTCGTCTCTTGTCTCTGTTTCTACACTGGAAAGCTGCTCACCAGATATCTTCATAAGACAGACATCTTTGCATTCCAAATATCCACATGTCTTTTGCCTTCCACATCTCTTTCACCTTCTTCATGTCTCACACTGCCTTAAAAAGATGATAGATTTGAAAAATGGGAAATGTTGTGGATTCCCCATCCCTGGAAGTGTCCAGCGTCAGGTTGGATGGGGCTTGGAGCAATCTGGGACAGTGGAAGGTGTCCCTGCCCATGGCAGGGGTGGCACTGGATAGGCTTTAATGTCCCTTGCAACCCAAAGCATTCTGGGATTTTGTGACTCTATGAAAGTGAAGTTCTGGATACTTTCACAGAATACAAGTTTTTCAAAACTGACCTCCTGAGGAATTCTGCATTTTGTCACCCTCAAACCCTACATCATCTTTTGCCATGAGGCTGCCCAGTGACGCTTTTAGAACATACTTGTTTTCCTAAAGTGTCACTTCAGTGAGACAGGAAATGAATCCAGAATTAGGCTGGCCTAATTCCACAAATCTCTTTTTGCCAACAAACCACTCATTTAAGAAGAGTTGCAATTAGGAGCACTTAAGAGCTTTCATGATTAGGGATTCTGTTTGAAAATTCAGTGTAAGCTCATTATGCTGCTGCATATCATTACATTTCTAGGCAGAAGAGGGGGTATTGTGTGCGAGTTGTTGTACAATTGGCTAATCCAGCCTCATTCACCACGAGAAGCATCATTTGCTCAAGAGAATAATCACTTTTACAGCTGGCATGTCCACGAGTCAAAAGTACTCTTTGGTTCTTTCCAGTGAATCTGTAGAAGCAGCAGAAGGGAATCTTTCTCCTGGAGAGGGCTGACTATGGAAGTGACTAGCCCTGCTGGTGAATCAGTGGAGGAAAAAAATTAATAAAGTGGATACAAAGAGGTTAAAAAGTGTTTAAAAGTGGTGGACAGCTCCTTTCAAAATGCAGCAGCAGTGAAAAAAGCATTGAAGTTCCCAGTTTAAGAATGAGTTAAACAGTTCTTAACCTGTGTTGTAAGGTCACCAAGTGACCAAGCCAACACAGAAATGAGGTTAATGACAGAGCTGCATGGCAGCATCAAGGCTGCTGACTGCAGATTAAGCAGATTAAGCTCTGAGGTAAAAGAATTATTACTCATATTCTTCTGAAGGTACATTTGATACTTGGCATCCTGGGCTCTCTTTCCCCCATTTTCCACTACATAGCCTCTATTTTTCAGTTGCTCCTGAAGATTCTGCTTGCCTTTTTTTTTTCCTTTATTTTTAAGCAAGATATTTTTCCTAAAATGTGTTCCACCTTTTGTTTACACAAAAATTGTCTCCTGTGTTTGGAAACTTCTCTGCACACAGCTAAACATAATTCTCAGATATAAATGTAATTCTCAGATGAACTTGCACAAGTAAGAGCAGAAAACCTCTAAAAAATATTAACTTGGTACCGTCATTACTGACTAGTTTTGTGAGGTACTTTAAGACTCTTCTTTTAAGTAAGAAGCTCTATTCTTTCTTTTTTTCTTGTTTTAAAGCAAGTGAAAGATGAAGTAGGACATGGAGAGGGTTGTTTGATATTTGCCTTTCTACAAGCTGTCACAAAAGTACAAAATATTGACAGATAATATCAGCAGAGTCTAGTGTTTGACTGAACTGAGTCTCTGGGTACATATTTTGCTAAGGGAAGAAAAGCTGATGGTTGTTTCATCAGTGTTTCATCTATTTTAAGACTGCTGGGATATCTACAGATATTCTATAAAATGCTGAGTTTGCTCCCCAGCAGCAACCCATGATTGCTGCAATGGGGCAGTAGGAACATGCATGAAGTTGAATGTAAATTGCTCAGAAGCACTTGCAAATTATCTTTGCTTGTGATCTTTCATCTTCTGCATATTGAACATTTTCTCAGTAGGAAAACCAATTTTTCTTTCTCTTCTCTGATCTCTACTCATAAATGAAGGGTTAATGGTTGGAGTCCATGATCTTAAAGGTCTTTTCCAACCTAAAAAATTTCTTTGAGCCTTTGAGAAAGAGCAGCAGAATTTTGCAATACATTAAAAGGGCTATTCTGTATTCTACTCAATTCTATATTCTATATTCTACTCAATACTACTCCCTCATAATTTCTACATGTATTTTCTCTTTTCAAACCATAATAAACTTGGAGAATCCTATCTGAAGGCATCACCAATCTTTGGGACACATTCTTTGGTACCTAGCTTGCAGCTAAAAGAGCACAATGCCAAAGCACATCAAGTAGATTATTTGCAGTGAACCTTTCTTGTGAAACCTCTTTTTGCTCTTTTTTACCCTAAAGAAGGGTAAAAAATATCAACATAAATTTAATTTCAACACAAAATATCTTTTTGTTTTAGGTGAGGAGTTGAGAGAGGGATACAGATTGGGTATTACACATGCAAAATGCCCTCGGTGCTTGTTCTTCTGTTGGGTGAATATTTTGTTCAGGATTTCTAAGTCCTCCAAAATGAAATAAAAAAAAAATATGGCTTCAAGTTCTAGTTTGTTTATCACCAATTCAAAACCTGGGGTTATTGTTCTCTCTCAATTTTATAATTATGCATTGAAACAGAAATATCTTTTCTATTTGAAAATCCAGCCCAGAAGAATAAAACTGATGACAAGAGATAATTAATTCAAGGGAGCACAGAGGGAAACTCATTAAAAGGCAACAGATTGATGACATCTGTTAAAGCATTAAATATATATCTCCAAAGCAATAATGTTGGTCTTTGATCCTGTTCTTTCCAGCCAAATGCAACAGATTTTTCTAGACCCTTAAGACCATCTTTTTTTTCCATTCAGATTGGTAGGAAGTAGGCTCAAATATTTCAGTACTTGTTCCTACAAAGGATATACTTATCTTCTTCCTCAACAAGAAGAAGATAAAGTAAGAAGATAACAAAATGTGCTTTAAAACAGCTGTTCAGTGTCACAAATGAGGCTGCATGGAAAGCAGGCCCTCAAATGACCTAGGCTGAAATTAATGAATTTATTATTAATTATGGCCTTTTCTCATAGATGTTTAAGGATGATCTGTAATTACAAGCCAATCTCTCTCTGAATCATTAAAAAAAAAAAATCTCAATATTTCCCCACTCCAATCCTTAAAGAATTTATTACTTTTAGCTATTTTGCTCTCTTTACATATTGTCTGTTGAATGCAATGTAGTATATTAAAGTTATTTTAAGAATAAAAAACTAAAGCAAATTGATATTTTGGGGACTTATATTCACTTAGATTTGGGAGTCTGTAAGAGAGAAACTTTAGTTGGAGTCTAAAGAACTGGGTTATGAGAATGGCCATAAAAGCCTATGGAAAATGGTAGGGAGCAATGGGAACAGTCTATTTCTCATGGTCAGAGTGTGATGTGTTCAAACAAAAAAAACCCCAGATATTCAAGTCCCAGCGAACACTTTCTATCAGGATAGATTTGGAAAACCAGAACAGAGAGAAAATTGAATAAAATTTATGGAAACCTCCCAGTGATTTGCACATTGTAGCAAGAACATAGAAAATCCTATAACAGACTGTCCCTGGGTTATTTTTTAATGGATGGGAAAAATTAGAATCCTACAAAATTTTTGGTGGAAGTAGGAAAGATACCTTACAGGAAAATTTTAAAGATCTCTCTCCATTTATATTATGAAAACCTAGACTTAGAAATTTCCATGTAGAAAACAAGTGAAAGCTGGTAGTTAAAGCCAACAAAATATAGTTAAAAATTAAATATTTATAAAATAGAGCAACATTTGAAGTGGAGACACTTCAAAAGCTGGTGGAATGTGCGTGTACATAGATATATAAAAAGAAATCTGTAATGACAGCAGATACTCAGTCCTTTCTGCTGCATCTAGTTACTATTAAAATTAGATTTTTTTTCCCAGAGGAAAAGCTGTCCTATTCCGAACAATCTTTATACGTATTATTTGTGTTTATATCTTCCACAAACATACAGATTTCTTGGAGAGAGAGTGGAAATACATTAGGAGGTATTCCTAAAGAGAGAGAAAGAAAAGGCAACAGGAAAAAAAAAAATAGAAAAGGATGATATTAAGACACTGTTTGGTACAGGGATACCAGAAGGCAGCATTGAATCCTGACTCACGGAATTGCAGAAATCTCAATGTTTTTAACAACCAGCACCAAGGAAAAGTGAGATAGCAAATGTCTGGAGTCACAGATTGGCATTAGTTTGAAGTTTATAAATGTTAATTGACACCCAAATCCTTGATTTCAAATTATGCTGAACCACACTTGGCACCCACACAGCTCCACTGCCAGAAAGATGGAAATGAAATCACCACCATGTGTGCATAAAAGACATGATTTAACTCAACAGTGGCCAGATTATGCTTTAAATAATCCTAATAAAAAGATATTTTCTACTGGCACTTAGGAAGGAGTTCAATTTGTCTGGTTTTAGTCAAGCAAATATTCAATGTTTATCATGGATAGACAGAAGAATTATAAAAGAAAGGCTTTATGAAATCAGGCCTTGCTCTGTTAAAAATTCTGTTACTTCTTCTAAGTGCACCTAGCTAACTTGTGAAAAATCATAAGAATGAAGGCAGTTAACACAATAACCTATTCTGAGGGGGAAAAACAAATGCATCTGCAATAACAAGGGATTTGTCCCATGGCAATCAGTGAACAAAGTATGTAAACTAACCAAGAATAGAGAGATTTGATAGACAAGTAAAATACCTTTCACTACCCAATAGAGTAATTGGCAAGAAAGCTGTTAACCAATTGGAGTCAACATGAGATCTGTGAAAACTGTATAAAAATGAGTTATGTGAATAAAGATTGGCTTTTCTTGCATGAAGAAAATGGAGTCTCAAATGTTTTACTGCAACAAATGCTAAGTTTTTTTTTGGACAGAACTGTTTTTGACAGCTAAATTGTGAAGGATAAACCTGGATTATATCCAGCCCTGTAGCTCAGTATATTCAGCATGGCTGTCGTTATAATGGGCCTTGGGCTGTGCACTGACTTTGCAAAGATTCAAGAACCCTCTTGGTCACTTTTGGTCTCAATTTATTCTCTGTCTTAGGTTTATGTAGTTGTAACAACAGCGTTTCCAAAGACCAGGTGATGATGCCAATTTTGGGAGCATTTTGTGTCCTAACCAAAATTTGTAAGCAGACAAGAGCGGCCAGGAGTCATTAAATGCTGAGCACCCTGTTTGTTGCCTCAGCCAACACCTGAGATTTGGGAAGAGAATGAGGATGAGTCTGACCAGGATGGAGGAATTTTGATTCTTAGCGATAAGAGTTTGATAAACACAAATGTAACAGTTTTATAATCAGTTTTAACATGCATCTCTGATAAAGAACGTCTTCAAGTCTTTAATTCAAAATATTACTGAAAATAAGGAATGAGAGTTGGTTTTGCACTTATTTGATTTCCACAGCAGCCTGACTTCTACCTCAGTGCATGAGGGTTTAGTCACCCTGCAATGATATTGACTCTATTGACTTTGGAGAAAACTTCCTCACTCATAGTACTCACAGAAGTACTAAAAGACTTCTCTGTTTGCTGTTACCTTTACCCATCATTCAATGTTATTCCATATTTCAGGATACAGCAAAAAATTGGAGTTTCTTTAGAATTTGATTTTTCAAATTTCTCATCATAACTTATTTCTTTCTTAACCTCTCTGAAAACTAAATAAGCTCATTGTTCTTTCCTGCCATAAATGCCAAGTTTTCCATGATTTTCAGGATAACTTTGCACTTCCTTAAAATCATTAGCCCCACGGTGATATGGTTTTCTTCATTTCCTACACTAATTACAGCATTGCTGAATAATTGGAGTTTGTCAACAATTCACTGGGTTTGTTTTTCTGCATTTTAAATCCAAGGAAAGTTCCCATTGAAGGCTTATACTCAGACTCTGACCTATGGGCATGTTTTGTGTAAAATTACATTTGTTAAGAGAAGGGGGGTTGGTTTAAACCAATATTTATACAGGAATACTGCTGTAGCATTGCCTACTATGGGATGTCAGTTATATGTTTGCCATGTTGCTCTGTAAATAATTTCATGCTAAACCAATAGCTTGGGGTGACAGGACGAAATGGAATGGTTTCAAATGGACAGAGGGCAGGGTTAGGGAAAGAATCCTTCCCTGGGAGGGTGGGCAGGCCCTGGCACAGGGTGCCCAGAGAAGCTGTGGCTGCTCCTGGATTCCTGGATCCAGGCTGGACAGGGCTTGGAGCACCCTGGGCTGGTGGAAGGTATCCCTGCCCATGGCAGAGGGTGGCACTGGATGGGCTTTGAGGCCTCTCCCAGATCAAATCAGTCTATGATGTAATCTTAAATAAACTAAGGAGAGTTTCTACCCCAGATCTTACAACTTCAATCTAAACCCTGACATAGATTTTAATGTTCCTTGAAAAATTCACACAGCAGAGGAGGAAAATCTTAGCAGACATTGCCTCATCTGGTGTCAAAATTGGCAATATTTGAGGTGGAAGAGGGAGAAATAATCCATAAAGTTCCATCATTGCTGGTTATCGTGTGTTGTCAGCCCGTCACGTTGTGATTTACACAGTGTTAAGGTAATGCCATCATTGATACTAAAGGATCCAACAGCAGTACAGCACTGTGCTATGAGGAAATTGCAAAATCTTGCCATTAAACCTCAAAATGATATTTTTAATAGTAACATCAGAATTTTAATGCCCCAAAATTAGTGTTCTTTCCAGGAGATTTTAGCATGCTGTCTTATCACAGAAATCACACCGCAATTAGCTTTCCCTATGCCCTGCACAATGTCAGGGAACAAATATTATTTTCCCCTTGCAACGTGCAATGCATTGATACTTCCTCTGAGCCTTAATTCACTTTTTTTTTTCTCTTCCCATCAATAAAGGCACTGCTCCACTTACTGAGGAAGCAAATTACTTTTCCATTATAATGTAATGATGCAGGAAAGTGGTATTTTCTAACAATAGAAAATAAAATCTCGCTGTCTTTCTGAGCAAGAAAAACACTTCACAACTATTAAAAAATGCTATAAAGCAAAATAAAATTAGCTTCCAGTGGATATTGTGATAAATACCAAATTAATGCCAGAAATAAATGTGTTGCTAAGGTTCCTGTTTCCGCTGCCTCTCTCAAATCAGGTTCATTGTTTGTAGTTATGCCCAGCTTGGGAAGCAGCAGAGAAGAGATGCATTAGTTCAGGGTGTGAGCTCGATGTCTAGAATTCATTCATGAGACCCATCAACTGTCCTTTCCAAACTTTTGATTAAATGGATGATTTCCAAATTATTTAGACATATACCTTGAGCTAAAAACTGCTAGAAATCATATTTAAGGACAGACAGAATTATAAGTCAAAGTGTCAGGAAATAAATTTTCCTCAAGCAAATCTACTTGTTATTGTCAAGATTAAAAACATCACTTGGCCATAAATATGCACAGGAAATGCTTCCTTGTCCTTCTAAAAAGGTACAAGTTGTCAGAAAGTTCTTATTCATTAGATACAAATCTTTGCCAAAAGAAATGAGAACTACTTTCTGTATTTCTAGGAGCCTGACACTTTCACCTTCACACTAAGATACAAGTCTCTGTTATTTCTTCTGCCTGTAATTAATTATTTACACAGTTTGGAACAAAGACTGAAGGCAGCTCAGCTGAGAACACTAAAGTGGCACTAGGGTAAAATCAGGGCTCAGAACTGGATGTCCCACAACACAGCAAAATGTTCTTTATTGCCACTGACTAGGTTCTGTCCTGAAACTGAATCTAGAAATTCGAATGCCTAAATTTTGAAAACCCACTTCATTACAGGACACAATATAATTTTGGTTTAAAAAATGGGCAATTTCCCATTTGAGACAAATGTCTTCATAATTTTCTTTTCTGCCCCCACATATTTGTTGCTCAGTCTGAATGTCCCACATTGACAGCCTCCCCCTTGGTGTGCTCTGCATGACTGAGGGAAAGGAAAAAGATCTCATGATTAAAACTGATTTTAAAGATATGCTGGTTTTAGCACCTTCTTGTCTTGAGGCATTGACCTTAAGTTGAAGGAATGTCAGTCACAGCCTGTCATGCTGCAAGTGGCAAAGGCCTCTGTCCTTCTGAGAGTTTTAGATCAGCAAGATCCAGTTCAGAAATGCTGAGCAGGGATCTCATACTGGGCATCAGCTTTTCAGCCACAGCTAAAAACCCAACACAGCATCTTCTATCCTGGCAAGGATTGGTCTTATCAGGTGGCACAGCGAGAAATTAATTTTGTTTAACCTCCCATTTTGGTAACTGCTGAAAAAATTATACGAGAACTTGGGAAAAAAAAAATCCAAAACCCCAAAACACCCCTAAGCCCAAAATACATCTCTCATCATGAACAGATTTTGTTCTACAATGAGCTGAATTACTGAGATAAGTGAGAGCACCCCTGAGGAGGTTAATTTTAAAAGGTGTTCTACCATCTGTTTTTGATTAGTGGGCATTTTAGGGAGTTCACACAGAGCCTGACTGCACAGAGGTCATGGACATATTCCTACATCAAGTGTGAGAAAAATATCTACTTGTTCTCTGTCATCAAAGTTATCAAACCACTCTGCTTTTGCAGTGAATTATTAGTCGCAACTTCAAACTCTTCATAACAGCAGGGGCAATAAAATATACTCTTTTCTCCTTAGAAAAAGTGTGAAATCTTCTGTATGACTTTAGCATGATAAGCACAGGAAGCACATTTCATTGCCAAAGAAATCTAAATAATAATGGAATAATGGAATTGGAAATGGAATGCTAATGGAAAGCCATTGTTAGTGCTCGTTTGAGGTAATTTAACTCTGTTGTGGCACCATTTAACAACCTTGTGACTGATTAATGCAAAACAATGCCATGGATCTAAACCTGGATTGACTGACAACACTCACTTGCACAGGAGAATGAAATAAAAACTATTACCTTGTGCATAGTGCTGAACCTGCAATTTAGAAACACACACACGGTTGGAAAATTACCACACATCTACATATAAAAGCCTGATTTAGTGAATCTATAGCATTCAGTTTAGCTGCAATAAACTCACTATTACACAATTTATGACATTTAGTTAAGTACAGTCAAGGGCATAAATATAAAATTGAAAACACTAGGATAGGATGAAGTTTTACAGAAAAATAAGGACACAAAGAATCCCAAAAGATCATAAAAGACGTGTAAGATGTATTGGTTTGCCCTCTACTTCTAATAGGTTTTTGACAGGAAAAATAAATTTACTGAAGTCAAAATAGTTCTCATCTACTTGCTCTTCCTCTCCTTACTGAATACTACTGAATGCATGAGATTACACAAAAAAAAAAAAAAAAAAAAAAAAGAGGACAGGGTTTTTTGGGGGGAAGAAGAATAAGAAAAGTACTCAAACCCCCATATTTGCTGGCTAATGGAATAAAGATTGCTATTCCACCTGTAACCCAGCCATGTGCCATTTGGAGATCATGTATGGCACGTGTGATACTTTAACATCTTCTTTTTCTGGCACCTCTCACCCACATGATTTATAAAATAATGAAAATATTGCAAATTAAAGAATTTCAAAATTTCACTAGATTGTAATTTCATTAAATGTCCATTGCTTCTCCTCCTGTCCTTGAAGAGACAGAATTAAGTTAAATTGTTAGGAACAAATTCTCACCTTGTAAAAAAGCATTATTAGAGTGCAAGAAGAAGCAATGTCTAATCCACGTAAAACAATCCGAGGAGTGTACATTATACACTTAATTTGTCAGTTCTGGTCCATAAAATGGGAATCCACTTTGTGCTCCTGAGCTAATGAAAATGGGGAGGACTTTGGAGCCACTACATTTCTACCCTTATTACTTGATAGACTTCCCACATATCCATTTCAGGTAAGAACATTTTAAGCCTAAACTCCTCTCTGGGATTATGTATTTCTTCATTACATCTCTAAGCTCTCTTGTGCCATTATTCTGCTAATGATAATGCACAATGAACACTCAACTAGGTGTCTTTTTGCCAAATGCCCTCTCTCTCCTCTTTCCAATAATTCATTAAACCCACCTCTTCCAGGAATCATTCCTACTTTGTTTTTTCCTAATAATTAATCTCATTATGCTTTTCACTACTTTAAATCTTCTTCAAATCCCCATTCCCTCCCTATCATTAGGTGAAGCTGACTGCTTCTTGTAGCTTTGATTAAGGACAGAATGCAAATCCCTCACCACGTGGAACTTTTGTTTCAACAACCAAGAGGGAAAAAAAGAGGTATTTTTTTCTCATAACCTGCAAAGTGAAAATATTTGGTTAGAGGAGTTCAGGTAGCCAGAAGGACCCAAACATAGCTTCATGGGTGAAATATTTCTCATATAAGATTTATTATCTATCAAACTAGATTACTGGGCATTGCAAACTCTTCAAGAATTCCTTCAAAGAGCCTTGACTGGAACAATAAATTGATTTATTTCCTTGTCACATGCCCAGGGTTTTCCATGTGTGTGCCTGTAATTGCAATCAAAATCTTGTTACAACTCAAAATTTTGGTACAAACCAAATGGTACAATTTTTATGTATAGAGCTTAAAACTTAATTTTAGCCCCCTTATTATTTAGACTGTCTAAAGAAATTTAATCACCCTTCATTTGTGGTTCAACTGCAATCTTTTACATTAATTTTTTTGTGGAGTTAAGTCTGACAGAACCCCATTGGACACTGAAACTTGGATTTATTTTGCACGTGAACCTCTGATACCTAGGACACATATTCCCAACCATATATTAGAGCTACAGAAACCAGAGTGAGCTGGAAGAAAAGTTTTTAAATAAAAAGGTGAATAATCTGGGCATGTCTGAGCCTCATTATGGAGAAGAGGCAGGAAAAATGGGAAGGATTACACTAATATATCTCAAATTTCATTACTTTCAAATGACAAATATCACTGATTTTTAACCCAGACTAGGAATTCATGTCACCCCTTCCCACTAAAAAACAGAGTTATTTCTTCCATAGTATTGCTTTTTCCTTCCGGCTTCTTTCATTTGAATAATCTCGTTCACCTGCCGCCCTCTCCTCTTCCTGTTTTAATCTTCTCCAACTAGGGAAATATCCTTCTCTCCACCTCCGGCGCTTTAATCACCCTGAAGTTCAAAAACAAGATTAGTGTTTGCATATTTGATGGGGCTTATGCTGTACTAGTGAGAAATTTTGGTCAAAATGCTGGGATTTTTTTATCACATTTCACTCTGTTGTATAGGAAAATATTCAATTTTAATGGCAATGCCCATACCTTAAGTATATCCAACAATAATTATTAAATTGCTGTCAGTGGTGAGTTATGAAGATAGCACATTTTTGAAAACAGCTTCATAATTCACAAGTTTTCATTTTAGAAACTCCTTAAGCTTCTCTTAACATTTTATACCATATACAAAACATTTATCCTAACTCATTTCTCGTATTTTTCCTTCTAAAATTTCCAACTTTATATTTTCCCACAGGCAATCAGGAACCTGTGAATTTAGAGATGTCTCCAAGCTGTCAGAACTGAACTGAAATTACAGCTGTGTTTCTTACAGTGCTTTGGGCTCCTTTCTCTCCTTTGTCTGGTTTTGTGCCACTAAAATTGTATCACTATTAAGTTATTTTTACCAGCCTGTTAAGCAAGAAAAACTGCTGTGTTTACGACCCTGTGGTATTCCATTGGTGACCCCATCTTAACCAAATTTTCCAAATGCTGAGTAATGCAAAGCTTAAGTATTAATGTGGTAAAATTTGGAAGCCTCTTTTGCCACTGGAGCTCCTTTAGTGGCTCTATAGAGGAATCATGGTGGGATTCCTTGGATCACCAGCTCTGCCCTGGCTGATCCCTCAGGCTGCTCCACAGCAGGGCTGGGAGCTACTCCTGAGCTCAGTGGAGGGGCCCCAGGTGTGGTTTGCTTTGTGTCAAATAGCTCCAAACAAGGACATTTGGTGTGAAACACTAAACCTCCACAGGGGAAATGGTTAACGAACCCTTCAGAGGGTGTTAGACTCCGATGTCCAGAGAAGCTGTGGCTGCTCCACCCCTGGAAGTTTTCACAGACAGGCTGGAGGGGGCTTGGAGCAATCTGGAATATGAAAGGTGTCCTTGCCCTTGTCAGGGGTGGTGTTATATCTTTCAAGGTTTAAGGGTGTGCTGGAGAAAGCAGATACACAGAGCTGTTAATAATTTTCAGCCCTTGTAACACCTTTTGGGAAGGACACCGGATAGTGATAGTGATCTAGGTAGAAAACTGGTGAAACAGTGCAAAGAGTACTCCATTCCCATTGCCATTGTCTTGGGGAATATCCATACATGGTTTTCCCAGACCTTTTCAGTGCCTGGGCCTAAAGTGGGTTCATCACATTCAAGGGCCAGGACATCAGCAAGGGTTAGACAATTGAAAAACAGAATTGCTAGGGGTGGAAAAGACCTCTAAATAATGTTCACCATTAATCCCTGTCCTCAAGAGTCATATCCACATGTTTTTGAACACTTACAAGTATGGTGACTCCACTTCCCTAGTAGTAAGGAAGCAGGCTGTTCAGTGCTTTACAACCATTCTCATGAAGATATTTTCCCTGATATCCAATCTAAACCTCCTCTGATGCACCTTGAGGCCATTTCTTCTTGTCCTGTTATTTAATACAAAGCAGCTGGATTTGAATGCCCTGGGCTGGTCCTAACTGGGCTGGAGCTGTATGAACATTGGTGAATAGGAACCCTTGAACAGAAATTGTTCTGCACCTGCAGTAACCCATCCTGTCTCACAAACTTTAAATGAGCTGTCCTTGCAGCTGTTTACACCATGACAAAAATACAAGCCTTTGTTTAAACAGTGGTGAGTCTGATAGTAAAGGAGAAGGGAAATTAAAACCAGGTTTGAAAGTTAAAAGGACTAAATAGGTGTGTACAGAAGCTAAAAGTTCTAATCAGTGTGTAAATCTTTTCTAGCAGGCTCATGGAGGCACTGCTGGGAGACAAAATCAGAGTCAATGTGTTTATGATAAACTTTATCTTGATCTTCTGCCACCACTAATCAGATACAATTGGAACTTTTAGTTTGAAGGGAAACATACTCAAGACCTGCATCCCTCCTGGACAGCAAGGATTTAAAGTTTATCTGCAGACAATATTTCATTTGAATTTGTTTACCTTGGAAGAAAACAAGATTAAGGACGAAGCATATGCTCCAACAAACGCGTGAATTGGTTTGAGGTGATAACTGTGGAAACAAACTCCAGGGGTAAAGATAAACCAGTGAAATAAATTCAGATTGTGTTGAATAAGCAGATTCTTTCCCAACTGAAACATTGTGACAACTGTTGGAGCCAGTCCAGAGGAGGCACCAAGATGATCCAGGGAATGGAGCAGCTCTGCTGTGAGGAAAGGCCGGGAGAATCGGGATTGTTCAGCCTGGAGAAGCTTTGGGTTGACCTCATTGTGGTCTTCCAGTGCCTGAAGGAGCCAACAGGAAACATGGAGGGAGACTGTTTATGAGGGATGGAGTGACAGGACAGGGGGAATGGCTTCACACTGCCAGGGGGTGGGGTCAGATGGGATTTTGGGAAGAAATTCCTCCCTGTGAGGGTGGGGAGGCCCTGGCACAGGGTGCCCAGAGAAGCTGTGGCTGCCCCTGGATCCCTGGAAGTGTCCAAGGCCAGGTTGGACAGGGCTTGGAGCAGCCTAGGCTAGTGTAAGGTGTCCCTGCCCACGGCAGGGGCTGAATTGGGAAGAACTCTGAGGTCACTTCAAACCAAACCATTCCATGACTCTATGACTGTTCAGAGGGCAGGTAAAGCAGACTTCATGTCTCTCTCCTGACACTGGTTCAGGATCTCACCTCTAAGATTGTCACACATTCTCTACTGCAACTCAATATCTAACAGCCTGCTAGTGCCTCACCATTTTCCTGCTTCTTTTTTGGGGGATTAAGCTCTAAAATACAAAAGTGGCAAGTGAAGAGGTTGTCTGATTCCATAATTAACACGTTTTGTCCAGCTTGTATAATATTTCCTACTCACATTTTAAAAGACTGCATTAAACTTTTAGCATGAGAAGTATTTCTGTCCCTGCATTTTATTTATTCTTTTTACCTATAATGCAGCTGTACCTATTCACAAAGACGTGACATTTCAGTCGCACAGGTGACAGATCTGGCATTTAGATTCCTTAGTTACTTTTATTGCCTTCTCCCTGTCAGTAGGTCTTAAACTGGTATCAGTAATAATATCATTGATAATTTTTGTTGGGAGGTTTGTCTGCTTGTTGGAGGGTGGGGAGTTTTGTGTTTTGGGTGGTTTTGTGTTTTTTTGTTTGTTTATTCATTTGCTTGGTTTGGGTTTTGTTTATGTTGTTGGGGTTTTTTTCTTTAAAAAAGTAAATGTTTTAAAGGCAAAAATATGCACAAG
>VXBQ01012333.1:67468-87470 GCA_013400175.1 Phainopepla nitens
GTTTAGATTCCTTAGTTACTTTTATTGCCTTCTCCCTGTCAGTAGGTCTTAAACTGGTATCAGTAATAATATCATTGATAATTTTTGTTGGGAGGTTTGTCTGCTTGTTGGAGGGTGGGGAGTTTTGTGTTTTGGGTGGTTTTGTGTTTTTTTGTTTGTTTATTCATTTGCTTGGTTTGGGTTTTGTTTATGTTGTTGGGGTTTTTTTCTTTAAAAAAGTAAATGTTTTAAAGGCAAAAATATGCACAAGGCTTTTGGGAAAAACTATCTGACTGGAACTGCAACTTCCTTGAGGGAAAATTCCTGCCCTATGTAATCATCCTGGTGAGATTGTGTGATATAACCATTGTGGGGAAAAAAAAAACAAAAAAGGGAAAAGGCAAATTGTTTTTATGAACAGGTGGGCTTAATCCATTCAGAAAAGAGGATCTTATACCAGATTCATTTCTTTTCCACAAAGAGTATGAATTTTAAAAATTCAGCTAGAAGTTGATTAACAAGCCATCCAATTATTGTCAGGACATATTTGCCTTTCTATCAATATTTTTATAACCTATTGCTTGTAGAGTTTCAAATCCTTTTTCTTTTTCTTTCTTTCTTTCTTTCTTTCTTTCTTTCTTTCTTTCTTTCTTTCTTTCTTTCTTTCTTTCTTTCTTTCTTTCTTTCTTTCTTTTCCTTCCTTCCTTCCTTCCTTCCTTCCTTCCTTCCTTCCTTCCTTCCTTCCTTCCCAAACAAACCTTAAAATGTTAAAAAAATCCAACAAAACTCCCAAAGACAGTAACGTTTTCCTAATTTAGCATTGTTGCTTTTAAAATTCACATCTGCATATTGATGACCTAAAAATTATTTGTGAAAGAAAAAGAATAGGAGGTAGTAAACAATGAGGATTGACAGGTTTTGATTGTATTTAATTTTGTTTTGACAGATCTGGAATGCACAAAAGATTTTAAATGTCTAGAGCATGCAAGAAAAAATTCCATTAATAGAACACCAGGAACAGAGAAAATAACAGGCAAGACTTTAATCCAAATGAAGACATTTATTTTATTATTTTATTTTATTTATATATTTTTTAGCACAGCCCATGAAAGATTATATTCTAATCTGCATTACTTCTCACATAAGAGAATTCCCTTGTCTGCACTCAATACTTTGCCAGGCAAACATGAACAAACAGATCTTTTTGAATGTTATGGGAGTGTGGGCAAACAATTCCTAAAGAATTATTGCCAAATCACTTTTCTGCCAAATGTTAATCTCAGCCAAATAGATGTGATTAAGAAAAGGCAATTAAAAAATCTAGCAATGTGGGTTAATGTTAATAGGAAATATACTAATACAGCTATGAAAAACTTGTGAAGCTTTTCATTTATTATATCTGGGAGAGGGAAAGAAAAAGCCCAGGAAAATGTGGCATCTTTTCCTTAACAACTCTTGAGAATGTCCTGGCAGGACTTTAAAGATGAATAATGTAATTGTATATCCAGAGCAAGATTCCTGTGCAATGGCTGTTCAGGGGAGAGAGGTGAAACAATAGGTGTAATCCCACTCATCTATTGGGGCAATATTTCCTCCAAAAATACGAGGAAGGAGCAGAAACCACCAGGACCAACATGATCCTCCCCCAGCAGCTTCAAGGAGCTGTCACCTCAGCCCTGGAGCTCTGTGGTCTCTCCACTGGCAGAAGCCAGGGTGGGGAAGGAGATTTACAGATGGTACCAAAAGCGGGGAATCTCCAGCCTCACACACCTCAGGAGTTTCCATTTTTCCCCTGTCCCCTTGGTTTTCTCCTCTGTAGGAACACCCTTTCAGGTTCTTGGCCCTTTTGCAGTTTGCAAAGACCCCACTGATCTCCTCATTCATCTCCCCACAGTCATCCCCTCCCAGAGAAGTCCCTGTAGAAGAAGCCTGGAAACTCTGCACCAAACCCTTCTGCTCTGTGTGCTGCTCCCAGACTTAATAATCAGACTTAATGATCTTCCTAAAATATTGCATGTGAGATGCCTGTGACATTAATCAATGTTTAACAAAGGCAGGAGTGCTGCTTGCCGAATATAAATACTTGCACAGAAAGATTTAGCATTTGTTTAGTGAGCTTAATTAAAAAGCTCTACTTGATGTGAGCAGTGCCCTTTGGAGAATCTAAACTCCTTGATGAAGAAATAAACTGTTTTCCCTCACTTACAGCTTTCTTTTCTTCCTAAATGATGAGTGGTTTCAAAGATCAGAAGATAAATTCTCATCTGCTATCTTAATTTAAAAGCTATTTTAACATTCTGATAAGCCCAGGAGTTTTGGAAGGCTTCATTTTGTTTGCCTCAGTTGTCGATGAACAAACCTAAGGTAATTAACCAAAGTTAGATATCTCAGAAACATCCATAGTCTTTGCATTTAGCACAGGAATGGGAAAATTTAGGTAGGAAACCCCACATCCACTAATGATTAAACTGCTTTATCATTCGTTTAATGCAACTGCCTGATTCCAGTGAAGGTCAAGGTTGAGGCATTGTGCTGCATTTATTCTCGTAGAAATATAAAAAAGTGGAAAGCATAATCGATAATCAAAAGATGTGGAATTAAACTCTTCAGATAAAGAAGAATTCGATAACGTTTTTCCACCACTGCAGCTAAGGCAGATCCTAAACGGCTCTGAACAAAACTCAATTGATTACACTGAGCCAAAAGTTTCTGAGTCTTTCTGACCTTGCAGTTTCTAGTGCCATATAATGTATATAATATAGAATAAATACAAAACCTACACAGTTCTATACTAAGCCTGGGATAGACATAAAAAGAAAAAATAGAAGAAAGAAAAATTAATTTCATGTTGGGGTTGAATTTGCCCAAGTTTCAGTTGTCTGCCTATTTTATTCCATGAATAAAAATATAGATTATTAACGACCAGGATTAAGGGGAACAATGTACTTAGCATTTAAAAAAAAAATCCAAAAGTTACTGGTAGTGAAAAAAATCCCAAAGTTATGTGATAAACAAGAAACTAAAACTCAGAAAGATTTATATCAGCCAAGGGTCTTCCCTTGACTTCACCCAAACAGACATGTCAGTAAGTCCTACATCTCATTAAAATAATTTCAAAAATCCTCTTTGGAGACACTGATATTTCTCTAAGGTAAAAGCAAGTAAAAAAATCTGACACTGTAAATTTTACAGACTTGAAATTGCAAAAGAAGTTTGGCCTTTCAAATGTTCTAAATATTGACCTGGATATTACTAGAATATCATAATCAAATAATAATATATTGCTGCAGTAAAATCAATGCATTAAAATCTATAGAAATATCTTATATTTTAAAATTATTGAGCGAACATTTGATTTATCAGGGCTTGCCTTTTCCCCAGTGTTGGGTAATTGCTTATATACTCTTAAATTATGGAGTCTTTCTATGGGAAAAAAACTCTAACAAACAAACCTTTGAATTCTCAGATTTTCCTGGAATCGAAAATTATTTTAATCTGAGCTTAATTGGTTTTCTTTTTTCAGCTGGTGCTGCCAGCAGCATTTGGGGCTTACTTCTTTTCATTAGAAAAAGGGATTTCTGACAGTCAGGTTTTGGCATGAGTCCATTCAATTAAAAATAATGCAGAAATTTTCTATTTACCTTACCAGAAGAATAAAATAATACTGGATAGGTCTTCTGTGGAAATGCAAAGACCTTGTCAAAGTGCTTGTTATTCCATCATTTAGCTCTATGGAGCTGACTACCAACCCAAAAGGATTTTATGACCCAGTGGCCCCATTCAAGTTTGCTTAATGTGAACTTGTGAAAGTCAAGCCCAGGGACTAAAACCTTGAGCCCAAGCCAGCTGAAGGCACAGCAATTTCCACCTCCATTGTGGTCCTGGAAACTCTTCCTATAATTTCTGGGTGAGATTCTTAAAGTCTCATGTTTAGAGCAGTTTTTATCAAAGAAAACACCAGAAAACTGTGAGCAAGTCTGAGGCTTCATTTTCTGAACAGGCATGTCCTGGCAGCTACAAAATCGCCAAGATTCCCTTTTCCAAAGAATTTCCATGGGACATTCACATTGAACTAAAACAGAGCCATCATTACCATAATTTTTGCATCTGTAAAAATGGAGCCTGGTTAAATTTCTTCAGGAATTTCATCCAAGTTTATACTGGAAGCTGAAGCAAGAACTATAATTTTTAATCAATATTTTTGTCCCATGTCCTTCCCTAAGAATTATTTCAGATGACAGAGATTATTGTGGAAACATTCAAAATACTGAAAATCTGAAATGATTCCCGGTTTTACTGATTACAGCAGAAGTATCTTTAATTTTTCCTTTTTTTCCCTGCTCTTGATAAGATAATTTACTTCTTACAACATGCTCAGACTAATTTCTATATTTTATCATCAGGGTTCATTCTGGCTGATGAATGTTTTTTTCCTTATAAGATTCCTTAGCAAAAGTCTGGATAAAAAGGATTGGATGTATTCTCTTGGTGATGTCTTTAGTCCCAGTGTTGTACTGAAGAATAAGAAATTTCAAACACAGACAATTAACTCTTCCTGTCACCTTAAAGACAACCACAAAGAGACTGGTCAAGCTTGGATTTAAATAGGATTAACAATGATGAATGAAACTGCAGACAGCTCTAACCCTCTGCAGTCCCAGCTGCAGTTAGAAAAGCCTTTCCTGACTAAAGCAGAACGTTTCAGTCCATTTTTGCCGGGGGATGGGGGAAAAAATTATTAACCATCTTGCAAGTTTTGGCTGCAGATTTCAGGATGAGAGGGAGCCCATGGAGGAGTCCTGGGAGTCAACACCTCAGGCCCTCAGGTCAAATACAGCATGTGGCAGTCGGAGTTTGTGTTTATGTGCTTGGTCTCACAGCTAACGAATACCAATTTATCCTTATCTTATTCCAATGGATCTCAAACGCTACCCAGCATGACAATATCTTCCTTTTCGCATCATAGCAGGAGATCTGTAAAAATCCATGGGCTCCAGCCCACCCACAGAACACAGATGTTCACTCCTTCTTGTGGGCCAGATCCCAGGCAGCCTCTGCAGTACAAATCCTAACACAGTCCTAGTTCCCAAAATAGCACCAATGATTTTTTTGCAGTACAAGTTAGATTTTTATGCCTTCTTCCCATCTGCTCCCTAATAATTTGCTTACTGCTCTCCATTTTGGTATCAAAAGAAATAAATTTTTCTCTTTTTTTTATCTGTTTCTCTGTTGGTTTGGTTTGAGGTGTTTTTTATGTGTGGCTTTTTTTTTATCTTATAATACTTTAGTATTTCACCATTTTCCCCCATTTCCTAGCCAAAGAAGCAAGTATCATTGATTTCTCTCTATGGATATCAATCAAAATATTGGAATAATGTGGAAGGAGGGATTGGAATGAGATGATCCTTCAGGTCCCTTCCAATCCAAACCATCCTATAATTCTAGAGATACAGAAGAAATTCCTCGCTGTAAGGGTGGGCAGGCCCTGGCACAGGGTGCCCAGAGAAGCTGTGGCTGCCCCTGGATCCCTGAGAGTGTCCAAGGCCAGGCTGGATGTGGCTTGGAGCAAGCTGGGACAGTGGAAGGAGTCCCTGCCCATGGCAGAGGTGGCACTGGATGGGCTTTGAGGCCCCTTCCAACCCAACTTGTTCGTGCCTGGTCCCAGACAGGCCTGCAGAGAACAACCACAAGCCTCCCTCACGGGGATGAAACAGGAGATTTTACTGCTCTACATTAATTCTACACCATTAGCAAAAGATTTGCTTCCTTTTTCAGATCATAGAATCACAAAATTCCCTTTGAGTTGGAGGCATCTTAAAGCCCACCCAGTCTCACCCCCTCGCCACGGGCAGGGACACCTCCCACTAGCCCAGACTGCTCCAAGCCACATCCAGCCTGGCCTTGGACACTTCCAGGGATCCAGGAACAGCCACAGCTTCTCTGGGCACCCTGTGCCAGGGCTTCATCTCCACCCTCACAGGGAAGAATTCCATCCCAGCAGCCCATCTAAACCTACCCTACTGCACTGGAGTATTCACCATTATTTCCTGTTGTAACTCCCCAGTTTCAATGGGAGCTATGTGAACACTTCAGCCATTTAGAAATTGCATTCCAACAGCTCATCTCTGGAGTTTTGTCTTTGCCTCCTGAACCCTGTGAGTTCTCCTGTGGTTTACTGTGCATCCTAAATGGAGAAATCATGGAATTTTTAAATTTGGTGGAAGGAAAACCTTTTCCC
Source organism: Phainopepla nitens (assembly GCA_013400175.1). Lineage (NCBI taxonomy): Eukaryota > Metazoa > Chordata > Aves > Passeriformes > Bombycillidae > Phainopepla > Phainopepla nitens. The sequence goes on from VXBQ01012333.1 coordinate 73,686, forward strand.
AATTATCCCAGTATTCTCACTTCATAGTTCTTGATCATAAACTTAGTGTTGCATATGTCACACGTGCAAGAGCCTCTGCCTTTTTCAGTGGGCCCTCTATCCTGATTTTCTAGGGGAATTCTCTGGTGAGTATGTGTATAACTGCAAATGAATCCTCTCAGCCTTCTCTGGCTCAGGAAAAGGTCTTTACACTTGGGTTCTTTGTTTCCCAGCAGCTGTGGGAACAGATCCTTTATCATATTTTATTTATCTGATGCATACAGATGGAGTTCTGTGATCATGAAGGCATTTGGGAATGATTTGTAACCCAATCAAATATTAAAGAAATTAAACCTATTTTTTCCAGGGAATTTACAGAAGGTGCTTCCTTTCTGATGCTGCTTTTGCTGCTCTGTAGCCCAGCTGGAGTTGGAGAATGGTACAAGCCATACCAGAAAATGTCATCTCTATGGAAACTTCCGAAGTCAATGGAGGATGATGGGATCAAGTTTACAGAATGATCAATATTTTATCTTTAGTTCATTTCTAAGTGAGGTAGGACAAATTAAACTCCTGATTGGACAAGCGAGGCTAAATTCCAGATAGAGGTGGAAGCTCCTGAAGTGGACAGAATTGAGGGGTGGAATGGTGTGTCTGAGGCTTAATTCTCATGTGAAAGAGGAGCTGGAACAAAGACAAACTACACCAGGATATGTACCATGGAATGGTCTCTGGCAGGAGGAAAAAGGAGCAGCGTGTGTTTGTGCACAGGCCCCTGAGCCAGGCCCTGTAGAAAGCGGATGCATTGGCTCTGTCACATGGACCCGACTAGGAAACGACATGACAAAGCAAGTCAGGGTTCTGGTCTGAGTAACCAAAAAACTCTGACTGTGGCATTGACATTTTCTACAATAATTAGGAAAAGAGAGCTGAGAGCATGCTCAGTCATTTTATAGATGACACAAAGTTCGATGGCGGTGTTGATCTGCTGGAGGGCCTGGACACTCATGACTGAGGTGCCATTGTAGCTGCTGCCTCAAGGTTTTGATGAGCAAAAATAGGAGAATTAAGAGACTTAAATTCAGTAGGTCAGAGTAGGGGTAGATGTTAGAGCTACCTGCAAGAACTTAAGATAAGATAAAAGCTGTCTCATGGCTTCTATTCCTGCTTAATTAATGAATTACAAGCTGGACCTCAGCCTAGGCAGTGACATAAGAAAGCCAAGTGTTTAAGGAAAAGGGTTCTGAAGGCTAAAACTAGACATTAGTTTGTAAACATAAGTGGTAGGAAACTGTTTTTTCTCTGATGGATAATCTTATTCAGCACGTGGTCTGGAATATGTTCCTCTGGAATGTGTTCCTTAGGTAGCGGAGCTGTAGCTTTTGCTAAGTTAGAACAGATCAGATAAGATGCTTTTATTGAAATAAAATGATTGAATTGATAAATCAGAAGTGCTTGTTGTTTCCATTGCACTGCAGCTGTTGATATGGGGGAAATGCTGAAGGCCGAAGCCTTTTGGTGCCTGGGGCGGTGCAGGGTGTACTGTGTGGGGCAGGGGAGAAAGGCGGGAGGGATGGGGGACACCAAGTCCTCGTCACTTGTGGCACAAGGCCTTTCTTTGATGCAAAAGCCCCTTTTTTGTGTGCAGTTCTCCTGGAGAGCTGCCCTGGTGCAGAGATCCTTCTGGAGGATCTCTGAGGGAAGGAGTGCTTGCCTGTCATTGCAAATGGCAGCTGCTCAGCCTCCAGGATCCACCCACACAACTGGGTACCTGGATTAAATCTTGACCTCCCATATGCTGCACACACACACACAGAACTACTTCTGTCAGGGCAGCTACATGCCTTCTCTCTTGGTACAACCACACAGAGCAACCACATTATTAGTGCAGGCAAACATCCATCAACTTCTTGTTGAGCTTTTGGCAACTCCAGATCTTGATTTTCCAGGACTGAGCCCAGCCAATTAGACCTGCAAATACAGGACAGATTTGCCTTTGCACCTGTGCTCCCAGATTGATATTCTCATGTTTGGTNCCTGGATTTATAATCTCAATCTCCTCCATGCCACCAGAGTTTCTGCATCTGAATGAGGCAGAGAGTCCTGTTCACTCTCACCACTGCTCCTCCTTTTAAACTCCCTGCCCTGCCTGTAGCTCCTGCCTGAGGCATTCACCCAATCAGCTTTGACAAACTGTAGGGAAGCCCAGCACCACTGAGGCTGCCTTTATTCCTCTCTGCTTCAACTCTTTTGCTGATTTGGTGTCATTGCAGGGTTCCAGGAGTGCTGGGCCCTGCTTGGTGCCAACCTTTCTGCTCGGTTTCTCTGGAGCATTTGGTGGGCAAGGTGTGAGGTGTGTAAGGAAGGATGCCAGTGCAGATTCCTGAACACAGGAACGGAACAGAGAAGGAACTGAAGAGCCACAGAAGTGGCTCAAGCAGATTAGATTGATGTAAATTATTATTTTTAAGGAATTCTGTCTAGCTGACTAAACTTCATCTTTCTGATTTCAAAGGCTTAGAAAAGTACTGGTGGAGTTTAAGTCAGAAGACAGGATTGTGTGGGGGCAGCCCACAATCCTGAGAGAAGGCACCTCACCATGAACTCCTGAGCACTGAGCCACTCTTGGCTTTTGGAAAGTTCTGGTGTGTGCAGAACAAAGTGGCTTAATTTGGTCCTCTCTTTTCAAAACCATAGTAAATTTTATTCTAGAGCTATCATGGAGTCATGGATTGGTTTGGGGTGGAAAGAACCTTCAAACTCATCCTGTGCTATGGCCAGAGACACTTTCCACTAGCCCAGGTTGCTCCAAGGCACATCCAGCCTGGCCTTGGGCACTTCCAGGGATCCAGGGACAGCCACAGCTTCTCTGGGCACCCTGTGCCAGAGCTTCATCCCCACCCTCACAGAGGGGGATTTCTTCCCAGGGAATGAAGACTGAAGAGCAGATATTTCAGGGTGTCTCCTTGGAGTACTTCATTGGTAATGTGTTACATTACAGAAGTCATCAAAATCTCTGTTTGCTCTGAAACCTCTGTAAAATCCATTCAATGAGTTTCTTTCAAGGTTTGTGGTTTGTTAGGCCTCGTCACTCAAGGCTTGATTGAAGTGGATGGCCCAAGACTGCATGTGGCTAGCAAACATAAATCTCTATAATTTTTAGGTATTTAAAATGGATCTAGCAGATTTATAGGCTAAGATTTGTTTTACGGAATAACATATAGAATTTTTCTGTCTAAGACTTCAATCCCTATGTACTTCAGAGCCCCTTTTCTCTTTTTAGCCCTTTGGCAGAGAGCATGATCTCTCTTAAGTGAAACCTATTATCTCTAAAACCATGGCAATAGACTTTAATTGGGTTACTGCATATCACAAAGAGGTTAAGGAAAAGAGATTGAAGCTCTTCAGTAAAAATATATTTTAGAAAAATGCATAAGGAGCTTGAATCTCCTGAGAATGGCTTATATTTTAAGGAAACTTGGAGAGCATTTAATGTGAATTCTATTTTAAAATGCTCTCCGAGGTTGGAAAGTTTGACTATTACTGAACATTAAATTAATTAACAAATAATGACAACTCTTATAAAGGATCCTTCATTCAGCAATGGATCTTGATTTAATTAACATGTCAATGGGAATGGTTGGAGTTGTGCCAGAGCAGGGTCAGGCTGGATATCAGGGAAAGGTTCTTCTCCAGAGGGTGCTGGGCACTGCCCAGGCTCCCCAGGGAATGGGCACGGCCCCGAGGCTGCCAGAGCTCCAGGAGTGTTTGGGCAACGCTCCCAGGGATGTGCAGGGTGGGATTGCTGGGGTGTCTGTGCAGGGACAGGGGTTGGGCTGGATGATCCTGGTGGGTCCCTTCCCACTCAGGATATTCCATGATTCCGTGAAACACACAAAACATAACATTTACCCAATCTTATTTTTAATTCTTCTGCGTCCAGAGCTGTAAGGGACCTGTCAGCCTTTAATATAGAGCCAAAACCTTAGAAACTCTTCTTATAGACACATCAACCCCTTAAATTAGCATTGTCAATGCAGTTCTGTCAAGGTGGATTTGAAAAAAAAAAACAAACTCAAATTATAATGAAATAAATTTTGTTGCTATGTAACCACTTTGCTCTCCTTATTAGAAAACTAGGGATATTGTCAAACTATTCTTACACTGACGAAAAAAATATAGCTGTTAATCTGAGTGGTCCTTTTTCTGCTTTCTAAAGAAAGCAATAAATAAATATGAGAGAAAACTCTAAGAAAAGAAAGGAAATGGGACATTTAACTTTCAAAAAAGAAGAATAAACTTGAGGACATGAACTGAGGTTCTATACACATATTTTAAGTCAGACCTGTTTGCAAACAGGTCCAGATTTACTCATGTCTTGTACTATATGCAAACATACAATATACTTCTCTATACAACCTTTAAAAGAAAAGAAAATACAGGGGGAAATTTTTTTGATACTCTTTGTTTTAAAAAAATATATTTTGCATAATTCTCTAAAAAATTCTAGTGTTTAGGCAAGGAAAAGATGTTAGCAATAACTAAATATGTAGACATTATTTTATGATTTAAAGTAGTCAACTCCAAAGTTTACAGCAAAAATCAAGTTTTCTCTTCTGAGGTGCCAGCCTCTTAATCTAGCTCTTTTTTGTTGTAGGGGTCTAAAAAAGATAATTTTTTTTTTTTTATTTAAGAAATCACAAGCCACTTCCAAAAGGAAGACTTTCAAGCTTTAGTTATGGTTACAAAAAAACCAAAACTAACCAACCAACCAAACAAAAAAGAGTGAAGGTTTCCATTTATCCTGAATCCTGACTTCTCAGACCCATCACTCTCTCCAGCATCACATAAAAATAGTGTGGTGCTACCCTTTAATGTTGTTCTCTACTCAACCCAAAGAAGAAGCATATTTTGCTATTTTTTTCCAGCAGAAGGAAAAGTGATGTTATAGATTTATTCTTTTTACGTGCACTTTACAGCACTACAGCTGCACTACTAAAACACAGCCTTCTCCCTCTCCCCACAACACCAGGCCCCAGGAGGATTGGTTATTAACTCTAAATGAGTGCTGCAGGACTGCCTTAAAAAGATTTCTGCTCTTGAATGTTGAGATGGAATGAAAATGGAGTGCTCCTGGGTGCCAAGAATTCCCACACAGCTGTGCTACGACCGGAGCAATGAGCAAATTAGCCAGGAAGGTTTATGGGGGGTGCTATGACTCCATTTTGGCTTCAGTTCCCACAGTGACTATTCCCTGAGTCAGTAACATTACCTGCAATAAGCACATTTGCTTTTCATTTGAAGACTGAGATGATGAAAAAACATCCCATTGTAATTTTCACTCCAAATCACATATTTGTCCCTAGTAAAGTTGGAGGGAAGTGAGCAAAAACCCATAAACTTTGAAACTCATTTCATGCCTGCTGAAAAATTGATAGATAATCTTGTAGCTTTGAAACCAGTATAGAGCACACTTGGTGTTTATTGCATGACCTGAAATTAAATTCATTTTTTGAAAGTTTTATGACAAAAAAATTATGCACTGCTATTTACAACACAATTGCTAAAAATTCCTGGGAACAACAGATTGCCATTCCCCAAGATTTTATGCAAAGGCAGTGGCAGCAGCTCTGTGTGGGGCACAGCATCCCTGCAGCCTGTGTGCAGGAATGGGGATGGAAAGCAGAGCTCCAGCTCCCACAGAAGGCAAAAGCCTTGTGTTCTCCTGTGGCAGGATCTGCAAATCCGCATGGTCCTGGGTGTGCACCTCAGTCTTGCTCTCAAACCACTTGTTCCTCAGTCTTTGCTAATGATGTTTTTTCCCTTTTTCTCCCAAAAAGGTCCGACATTTTAATTGGATTATAAACAGTTTACCTCCAAGCTGTAGTCCAGCAGGCAGAGATCTTAATCTCAATAATATTATTGCAAACATTAGTGGTAGCTAATGCAAGAACCCAATAAAACATGGATATCCACTCGGAAGGACATAGATGGGATCACAAAACATTTCATTGGATACAGCTATTTTTGCTAGTCTCTATCAGATTATAAGAAACAAGACACAGAGTTATTGTATCCATACACAATCTAATGAAAGGGACCAAACACCACAGAAAGTGAACCTGGCATGTTCTTCTAAAGGAGGGCTTTAATCTTTCCCAAGTACAACTGGAAAGGTTTATTGAAACCAGCACACTCTATTCTTTGACCAAACTATCAGTGTGATTAAACCTTGTGGATCACAAGTACTCTGAGCAGCTCTCAGCCCTACCTGGGCTCTACCCCAGTGCCATTAGGTCTCACAGTCATGGACAGATGCAGGAAAACATTGAATGTGACTTAAACTGAAAAGAGATTTTGTGACTACGTTTTCTTCTCTTTGCTTCCATGATTTTTTCTTTACTAGCTACTCCTTTTTGTGAGTATTTTATATTTTTATGCTGCAAACATGCTGTTGTTCTCATGTGTGTAATCCCTCTTTAGCACTGGCTGCCCGTTGCAATCATGGGGAATTATGGGGAAATCCAGGTAATTCTTTCCTCTTCTTGGACAACAAAGCTGACATCACCTTGTCCCAACCCTTTTTTAATCTTTTTCATTTAGCTCTTAAATTTTGTAATTCATCTTTATGCCTTATCAAAAGTATCAAGTGAGCAGACAAGTAGAATCAGAGAACCACTGAGAGTGGAAGAGGCCTCCAAGGCCATCAAATCCAACTTGTGCCCAACCCCCAGTGTGTCCCCAGCCCAGAGCACCAAGTGCCACATCCAGTCATACCATGGACACCTCCAGGGATGGGGACTCCAAACCTCCCTGGGCAAGCCCTGCCAAGGCCTGACCACCCTTTCCAGGAAGAAATTCCCCCTCATATCCCACCTAAACCTCCCCTGTGAGTATCATGAAAGCTGGTAACTGTAAAAACCACAAATTTCTGTAATTGGTTGCAAGATCCTGTGGAAACATTTCAGTTGATGCTTTTAGAATACTTCATTTTGGCATCTCAGTTTCTCTGTGTTCTCAGCATAACACTGACAATTTCAAACAGGAAAAGGTGCTAAAATAATCAATTAAACATGATATTCTCACACATAAAACCCCCAATCCAACCAACCAAAGCAATGAGTATGTACAATTTAAGACTGCAACTCTATCTCTGCAGATGAGGGCAGCCACCTCAGCCAGTTCCATGTTCCAGGTGGAACAAATGGAGTGAAAAATAGAAGACGTAGCACAGAAATCCTAACTTACTAACTGAAAGAGTTTCTTCATGTCTTATTAGACAAAAAAATGGGATTTTTTTCTGAGTTTTTTCTGTCATGGAGAGTGGCAGCACTGAAGAAATCTGAGAGCTTCTAATTATCGGAAACTGAGAGAATGTCTTATTAACTGAAAATGGCATAGCTGCGAATTCAAACCTTTCTACAAAATGCTCCAGGTTTCTTTCAGCAGAAAGAGGCAAATCCTACAACCAGAGCCTTAAAAAAAATGGGGTCAGAGTAATTTTGAGTCAAAAGTGCCTTCTAGGTTGAACATATGTGTGATTAATTACTTTTATTTATAGTTTTTGTTGCATTTGATGTGGAGAGGTTTTTTTTAATATCTGCTTTTGTAGTTTATTTATTGAGTACACAAACAGAAAACATTGATTTTTTTCAAGCTAGATTTTTAAATTTTACTTGAAGAAAACAATAGTAATAGGAGCAGAAAAAGAGAGTTGAAGTGTGAATATGCATGTTGGCAATGGAAGGGGCTGAGTTCTGGTTCTTCACTCCTGAGTGCTGCTGTTTGCTTGTCCTGTTGTGTGTGTATATTTTTTACTAGAAAAAATATATTCTAAAAAAGAACTGGTATTCCTTTTCCTATATCTTTGCCTGAAAGCCGTGTAATTTCAAAGTTATAATAATTCAGAGGGAAGAGAGTCATACTTTTTCCATTCCAAAGGAGGTTCCTGACTTCCTTGGAAGACACCTGTCTTTCAAACTGAGAACTGCTTTACGAAAACAAACCACAAGCTGTAACTTAAAGACAGTATTTAAGTATCTCTTGTGCAAAGGAGCTTTCTCCTCAGCTTTTCCTGAGTTTTATCACTGAAGAGGAGCAGCATCTTTTCCGTGTCAGTTGGACACAGCAGGAAAAACGGATTAATGAGTATGTGACAGGCACACAACACTGTGTGGTGTTGACAAGCATCAGCATTTAGTGCCAGCCTATCCTAGGATGGAGCAGTTCTGATCTCCACTGCACATTTATCAATGCAGAAGTGATCTGATCCCTTCCAGGCACAATCATGCAAATGGCATGTGGAATTGGAGTGAGAAAATCCCTGTCTGTCTCTGTGTGCTCCTCCTTCCCGTTCAGCTCTCTAGGAACATGTTGCTTGCAAGAGACAACAGAATTGCTGGGAGCCACAGAAAATGAAAAATTAAAACTGAAGGTAACAAGGAGAGCAAAAGTGGATGTTGCCCATAGGGTTTTTTTTGTGTAATATTGCCCACAGGCCAGTGGGGCTGGGAACAGTTACTGGAGGATACACAGATGCTCAACGTCATCTGCACCACTGAAAAGACCTCTCTGCTCAGAGTTCAGTTGGAATAATTTATTAGCACCCCAATCAGCATTTTCACCCCAGGCACTCCTAAGCAGCTGCTTGGTATGTAATGAGCACTTAACTGCACAAACATATCTCTCCATCTGCACTCGTAAATAAATCTGTGCTGCAGGATGCCCAGTGCTGGTACTGTTGCCATAAATCAGAACCTCCTTTTTAGTTTGAGGTAACAACAGAGATTTTCATTGTCAGAAGTTTTTGTCTTTATATAGTTCAATGAGTAAGTCAGTTTGTAGCACTCAAAAACAAACAGTGTGTGAAAAACGGAGCAAGTATCAAAATTCTTGCCTGTTACATGTAGCTTTGCTTTACATGCTTTACATGCCTAACCTCAGGAAAGAAAGTAAAATAAGTAGAATATATATGGGAATGAGCTGTGAGAGTGATGGAGATCAAATTAGTTATTTAACATAGTAATGGAAGGCTCCTCTTCTAGAAAAGAAGTGCCAGGGGTGAAACATTCAGTGGTAGGAGGAGAAAAAGGGCCAAAATACAAAATCTGTGAGCAGTCATTTAGCAATAGCATTGCAGCACATTTAAATACTGTAAGGGGAAAATAATTTTTTTTCAGGCTGTATAATGAAACTGGAGAAATACTGGTGGAAATATCCCACAGAATCTAATACTCTAGAGAGTTTTGAAAAGCTCAGAGCTGGTAAGAGTGCCCTTCCTGTTCAGTTAGATGATGCCTTTCAGCCTGGAGAGCCCAAAGGGCAGACTGGTACCTTCCCTTACTCTGTGCTCCTGTCCAAAACACAGCAGTGCATTACAGAGATGCTTGTTCTCATTTAACAAAGATTATCATATACTCTTACTCCACCCATTGAATTCACTTGGCAAATAGACCCTTAGTCTCCCTACTACACAGAGAGCTCTACATAAATCAAAATTGAGTTTCAGCTGAGTTGTCAGTAAATGTGAGATATATTTGTCTTTGTGTGTTTTCAAGAGGTCTTATGGCTTCAGACAGTATTTTGGAGTTTTTTTATTTAAAAAATGCACATTATATTTTGTTGTTGCTTTTTTTTTTTTAATAATCCTCTATTACTGTTGAGTATTTTCATCTTTGTTTTGCCGCTCTCTCCTCCTAAAACCTAGCTATAATATGCAATAAAATCTTGTGGAATGGTATGAATTCGATAATATAAACCAATGCAGAGAATAAACAAACAGAAGAGGAACACTTTGTATAGCATAGAAAATCTGAGAATAAATAGACCCAGTGCAAAGATCAAAGGGATGGACACGGTTGGATCATTCAGGGCTTTTTCAAACCATTAATTTGGGCATAGAGAGGATATTTCTGCCAATAAAAGGAATGTTTTTTGGATTGGAAGATAAGAGAGCAAGCAGTCATAAACAGCTATGAGCTGCTCAGGAAGGCAGTGACAATATAATATTTAGAATGGCAAGAAATACAAAGTTAAAAGATAAGCTAGTCCTGTTCAGAAATCCCCCAGAGTGCCATGAGAAACTGGAAACCTAACTTCTACTGAATTCCAGTAGAATCTGGGGTTTGTGTTAAGAAAAAAATACATGGTATGGACTGGTGATATAAGAATAAATAATAGTTGAAGAAAGGTAATTATGGTGAAAGAAGAATACAAAGGTTGTGGTATATAAATGTAATAGAGAAAAGAAAGAGAGGGAAACAAATAGTGCAGATAGGAGTCCAAGGAATGCTTTTACTTTGTTTTGGCTAAACACGAGGAAACAGATTTATTCCATTTTTGTATTTTAAAAATGCATTTTTCCAGTGATACAAGGTGAAGTTGAAATTTCTGACTGCGATAAGGGGACAGCTTTTGAGGATAGATGAAGGTGCTATGTTCTGAAAATATTCGGAAGAAGTCTTTTCATGGGATTATGAAATGCGCTTTTAAATTTTTGTAGAGGAGTAACCTGAGCTGACAAACAGAACTTCAGAAGTCTTGACATGCATAACTAAGGCAGGTCCAGTATCTGTTTTGTGCCAGGAGGAAGGCACAAGGGATATCAGGGATAGGGAAGAGTGGAAGTGAACATCTTCCACAATCCCAAGTTGTTCCAAGCCTCATCCAGCCTGGCCTTGGACACTTCCAGGGATCCAGGGGCATCCACAGCTTCTCTGGGCACCCAATGACAGGGCCTCACCACCCTCCCAGGGAACAATTCCTTCCCAATATCCCATCGATCCCTGCCCTCTGGCAGTGGGAGGCTGTTCCCCCTTGTCTCGTCACTCCAGGCCCTTGTAAAGAGTCTCTCTCCCTCTTTTCTATCAGCTCCTTTAGGCCTTGGAAGGCAACAGTGAGGTGACCCCAAAGCTTCTCTTCTCCAGGAGATTGAGCTGAATGAGCCCAATTCTCCAATTTACAAGAAGGACATGAGGGAAGACCCTAGGGTGCTACAGAGCTGGGAGTCTAAACTCAGCTCCTGGAAAAAATCTGGAGGATGACACTGGCTGCTATTGAAAGGCCATTGTACAATCAACAGGGGCTCCCAAAGGGCAGGCCCCGCCTAACTGACCCAGTCTCCTCCTGTGATAAGGTCACAGCTCCAGGCCTGAAGGAAAGACACTGGATGCAGTTTTCCTGGTTCTTAGTAAGGATTTGGATGCTGTCCCTCACAGCATCCCTCTGGCCTAGCTGTCCAGCTGTGGGATGAGCAGGTTCATGATGCATGGAGTGAAGAACTGGTTGAAGGACAGATGTCAAAGGATTGAGGAGATTTGGGACACATCTGGCTGAAGCAGGGGGCAAGGCACAACCTGTGAGAAGTGGTTGAGGACTCATGTTTTGTCTACTTTGGGGAAACTGAGGCTGAAGGGTCACATCATGGATCTCTGTCGCTTCCTCGGGGGACGTGGAGAGGGACACGCCACTCTGTTCTCCTGTGCCAGGAGCCATGGGAACGATTAAAGCTCTGTCAGGGGAGATTCAGACTGGATATTGGGAAGTACCAAGAGGGTGGTCAAGCAATGAACAGATTTCCTCAGGAGGTGGGGGATCCCCCAAGCCTGGCAATGATTGAGGCATTAACACAGTGCCCTTAATAATATATTTTTGATCAACTCTGAAGTGCTCAGGCAGTTGGACAGATGATCTTTGTTGGTCCCTTCCATTTGGAATTATTCTGTTCTATGCAATTTGATTTGATTCCAAAACCTATATCTGTCATGTTGTTTATGATTGGCAAGGTGCTCCAGCTTTGTTCAGCTGGACCTATAGGGGTCTAATCCTGTTGTAGATATCTTGTCTAGTCCTGAAAAGCGTAATTGGAGGGCTTGAACAGAAAAAAAAAAAAGGGAAAAACAGTTTATGTTTCAACATATTCAATCTGAGTAAATGCTGTCTCCTTTGCTGAGCGTGGATAAATAAATTCTGTGGATTACCCAAACACTCTTCTTCATTCAGTTTTCTTTGACACACATTGATTTGTATTTCAAAGTGTTCAAGTTAAAAACAAGTCAACTGCAACATAAAATAGACCAAATACACAATAATATTGCGATTGAAAAAACCCTTTAAAAATATATTTGGTTGCATAATTAAACCTATAACAAAACACAGCTGATGACTTTTGCAAAGGTAAAAAATTAAAAGCACTTGGCTTTAAATGACTGCAAGAATCCACCATTGACTAATGTTTAACAATATGAAATGGAATTTAAAACTGACATAAATGCAGACAAAGATGCCTTATGATGGTATGGACTTGGCTGTCAATAAAAATACATAATTCAATTTTTTTTCAAAACAAATTTTCATAGAAAAATATGTGAGGTGAGGTTATTTTGATTTATTCTCTTTTGGGTTCCTCTAGATCATTGAAGTGTGTAGCTGATTCTTAACCCTCAAAGGCTGGGCAATAAAGTGTATGGCACATGATAAAACACAGATTACTAAAAGAAGATAATGAGGGTAATTATGTATTTCAGTGGCCATGGTCTAAATTGGTATCACATAACTTATCAGGGTAATCTTTACTTACAAGCTCACACAGGTACTAGGGGTGTGTAGAAGGCAAGGGGAAAATGCCTGGAGAGCTACAATCAATTAAATAATTGGCATTTTCCTAATATACAGAGACAACTATGGATCATCCCTTATTATGATCTAGGATTATTTACTAAAAATAACAATTTCTCAATACATTTTAACCCCTGCTTCATCTTTCACAACCCTTTGAGATGGACACTGGAAGTTTTGCATACTCAACTGAAAAGAAAGAAGGGCATGAGCTCCCCAGGTATTTCATGTTGTTTTTTTTGAAACAAAGAATGAAGGAGTACATAGGAATTGCAAATGCGCACACAAACAAGGCTCTTTCATGTTCACACAGGCAGAACAAAAACAACAAAAAAAAGAATCCCTGCAGCAACTAATTCTCCATCCTCTCATGTTGAAACTTAGAAAACGCAGAGTCAATATCAGAGAAGTCAATTCACAAAGAAATCTCCAGCTGTCCAGTGATGTTCTTTGTTCATGGAGCTGATCAAAGCCCTCGGATGGAAGAGGGAGCAGGAGCTGTCAGGAAGCAAAGCCCTGTTTCTCTGCTTTAACAGCAAAAACCACTGAGCATATTCCACTTGTTCTGTCCAACAGCCATCCAGGTTCTCTTGTGTGACCCAGGGAGGCTACTAAAAACCCACAGTGGAAAGTTCTGTGTACTGATTCCATTTAGGTTTGGGCTTCCACTGTTACAATCACCTGGAATTGTTCTGCATGCCACAATATAAATAAGTTCTTGTTCCTTTGCTGGACTGTGGTTCAAGATGAAGGAGATACATCCACACCCGGAGTTTGCCTGGCTCTGAAGAGCCTTTACTTAATCAAAATTTCCTGTATATGGATACTTTTTGTTTATTTATTATATTTGCAAATAAAAAAATACATAAGTTTTCCTGTAACTGAAATTCCTGCATTGTGGGAGACTGCTCAGCCATTACAGATTGCTTTGAGGAGTGGGGCACTCATGTTTGTGATCTTATGTTGAAAAATCATATTTTTCTCTGTACATCTTTTGTTTGACTTGCATGGAATCTATTTTTTTGTTGTTGCTCTGATTTCCCCTCCCAAATCAGAATGAGGAAGCCTTTAGTAGCTTATCACTGAGTAGCAAACCACCCATAAGATTTATACTTTACATCTATGAATGTGTATGCAAATGTAAAATATAAATTTTTATTTTTTATATATATATACGTAAGAGTCTTGCCT